>VWZK01017961.1:665719-863435 GCA_013396935.1 Baryphthengus martii
TTTTTTTTTTTTTTTTTTTTCAGTAAGTAAAGGCAGGTGGTAGTTAAACCAAGAGCATCATTTAAGAATGCAGTTCCAGCCACTGAGTGCATGGCTGTTCTCCAAGGAAATAATAAGATTTATGGAAGGAAGGCAAAGAAATGAGTCATGTTTAACAAATCTTCCTTTTATTAATGCCCCTCTCTAACCTTACTAATGGGTATTCAGTCTCTCTTTCTCAGTTTAATTGGCATACTTTTTTATTATTGTTATTATTTGTGGGATTTCACTTGGTAGTCATTTCCATCGCTTTGTTCGTTTAAACTAACTGAAAGGGGAAAAAAAAAAAAAGAGAAATAGCCTGTGATGTTTTGGATAACAGGAAGGAAGAAAGCCAATGACAGCAGAGCAGCTTCCAACCTTGTTGTAGTCCTATTGATCAAAACTGTCCTCTGAAATAAGAGAACTTTAGCTTCTGAGAATGAAAGCCAGATAAAGATCCTCCCACTGACCCAAAGTCATCTTTTCCTGAGAGCACAGAGCTAAAGCAGCCAAGTGCTAATTGAATGTGTATATCTTGTGTCTGCTTTTCCTCAAACCCCTACCTATGGTGCGATGGAAATGGCTGTGAATATCTGAAAGCATCATAGGTGAAGGTAAAACCTATTTCAAGGTCAGCATGGCAAATCAAACAGATTAAAAATCTTCTTTCTGCCCTGTAATTTTTATCCTTTCAGTCGCTCTGGGTTGCCCGGGTTTCCCAGAGAGTTTTAGAGATAAGCTACAGCACAACTGACACTTGCTGGTTACTCACCAAGTCCTGTAGGACATAGAAGGAGCATTAAAATTACCTGTAGCAAGGATATCTCCTGAGCCAAAATTTGCTTGACTTACAGAACAGAAGGGTGTAATCAGGGAGCAGCGTGATGCAATTTGGTCTCAGGTCCTCTCATTTAGCTTGAGTTCTTTTGAGTTAATATGCATGGTAGCAGTGCTGGGCGTGAGGGTGACAATCTTGGTTCTGTAGTTCATTTCTCAGTCTGATCTGCTAGGCTTTTGAGTTCTTATTTGCAAACTCTTCAGCATGCTGAAGGATATGCAGTTTCCCCTGGTGAAAATAGCTTCAAAGCTTGGTTCGCTTTATCCTTTCAGTGTTGGTTTACTTCTAATTTTTGCCCTGTCTTCTTTCGTTGGCCACAGTATCTGCACTGGTAGGGTACAGGGGTGTGGCATGGATAATCTGTGTGACTTCTCTGGCCTTACTTTTTTGATCTCTGAAGCAGTAGGAAAGGGCATTCAATTGTATCAACAAGAGGTCCTCTAAAACAGAGACGATTGAAGGTGGGATTACTATTTGGCAAAATGGTCCTTTCTTCAAAGTGAGCTTCACCAGCTGAAGTGATGTCACACCTGTGATCTGGAGTAGATCTAAATGGAGTGAGCTGTCTGTGTATGTGCAAGTCTGTCAATGTCCAAAGAAGTGATATTTTGGGGCTGGATTGTGCTTCCTTATCCCTCTGACGTTCTTCTCCCATAGTGAGGGAAGTAGGCTTGTGCTTTTGGGGCTTTTCTTACTAGCCTTTTATTTACCTGGTTTAGCTAACTTGGACTTGTTTCTGTGTGTGGAATGACAGTGCAGCAGCACTTCCTCTGGGAAATCCGGTGGAATATTCAGAGGAGCTCTCACACCAATTTCCTGCTGGCGCAGGGGTGTTGGACCAGGTGGTCTCCAGAGGTGCCTTCCAACCCCTACCATTCCATGATTTCTGCTCCTCTTCCTGTATTCATTAGGCCATCTCATTTCTGAATAATTGTGGGTTTGCCTCTTATGTCATCTTGCTGAGATGTATGTCGAGAGGATTCATTTCAGTGTCTATAGACAAGTTTGTTGGTCTTGTAGTAAGAGGAATAAATGGATGTCATCAGGATAAAGTAAACCCACTTGCTTTTTGCCATCAGGCTGTTACTCCATGTGCATTCTGCCCAGTTTTGCGAAGCTATCTTGCAAAGCAGATGTGGCTACCTGCCTCTCCCTTTATTTTACTTGGATGGCTTGTTCTCCAGGATCAACTCTCAAGCCAAGGATGAGCCTGGAACCATAAATTGTTTTGTATCTTCGGTAAGGGGAGTCCTTAGTGAAACAATGTAGTATGAAAAGGCTAGTTCTGGGAATCTCTGACAAATAGCAAAAGGCTTAATGTATTTATTTTTTTTCCCAAGTATGTCCTTGATTACTGGCTTTGAAGGAGAGTTTGAGGGTACCTGCAGGGTAGATAACTGAGGAGACAATAGACTGATTCTGCTTTGTCATCATGAGCAGTGTAGAAGCATGGTTTTCTCAGGGGCTGAAGAGCTGTCTAAGTAAATGAGCAAAACATTTTTAGAAAAGGTGAGAATATAGATTTCTGAGTATTTTAAGCCTTGCACCACCCCCCATGGAGCTGTTCTCTGGAAGTCCTTTCACTTGCCACCACAGTCTGATTTATGCTTATAATACTTGAGCTGTAATTTGCATGTCATCCTGGGAGAATGGGCAATGATTAAGAAAACTAAACCAGGGAAAAGGCTTTTGAAAGAGCTTCTCTAAGCACTGTTACTTAAAAATTATTCTGTCAGGCAGAGCTATTTGATGCGAGAACACTACAGGAGAGGGTTACCTATTTCACAGCATCATTTGGAAATCACATCTAAATAACCCAAATTCAGTGGGTGAAATTACAAAGGAACATGTTGAACCTTTGGCCATTTCCTTCAATCTTAACCTCCTGGGCTAAAAGTTAGAGCAAATGCCTAAGCAGCTGCTGTAATGGCACTATCTCCCTTGGGATGAATAGCCACGGTAAAATGGCATGGCACTGGCAAAAGTCACGCTATCCCCCAGCAGATCCCTGAAGCTTCCTTCACAGAATCATAGAATGTCTTTGGTTGGACGAGACCTTCAAGATCATCTAGTCCAAGCTTTGACCAAACACTGCATGCTCACCACTAAACCATGACCTTAAGCACTGGGTCCACGCGCCGTTTGAATACCTCCAGGAATAGTGACTCCACCACTGCCCTGGGCAAACTGTTCCAATGTTTGATAATCCTTTCAGTGAAGAAGTGTTTCTTAATGTCCAGTCTAAATCTCCCCTGGCACAGCTTGCATCCATTCCCTCTGGTCCTGTCACAGGCCACTAGGGAGAAGAGGCTGTCTCGCTGCTTGCTCCAACCCCCTTTCAGGTCATTGTAGAGAGCGATAAGGTCTCCCCTCAGTCTTCTCTTCTCCAGACTAAACCCCAGCTCCTTCAGCTGCTTGTCGTAGGGCTTGTGCTCTAGACCCTTCATGAGCCTCGTTGCCCTTCTCTGGACACGCTCCAGCTCTTCTATGTCCTTCTTATAGTGAGGGGCCCAGAACTGAACACAATATTCAAGGTGTGGCCTCACCAGTGCAGAGTACATGGGGGACGATCACATCTCTATTCCTGCTGGCCACAGTGTTTCTAATACAAGCCAGGAGGCCATTGGCCTTCTTGACTGCCTGGGCATAATGCTGACTCATATTTAATTGACGATTTATCAACAGCCCCAGGTCCTTTTCCAACTTGCAGCTTTCCAACCTCACATCTCCAAGTCTAGGTTACCATGAAGTTGTTATGACCCAAGTGCAGGACCTGGCACTTGACCTTGTTGAACCTCATACAATTAACCTTGGCCCAGTGATCCTTTCTGTAAGGCCAAGCCATGTCTGTGGACAGAAGCTGCTGATGTAAAGGCCTTTGTTATCTGTGTGCCACTGGACTCTGCTGCAGGAGGACAATTCCTTGGCTGTACAAACACTGCTTTCCCCTCTCCAGGCAATTAGCTGTGGCAGGAGAGAGAAGAGAAAATTTGAGCCTATGCAGGCAAAAGGCAGCCATGGGACTCAATTATCTACCTCTTAGTTACATTTCAGAGCTACTTATACAGACAATCCAGTTGCCTGTACTGGAGTACTTATGAGAATAAGTTCTCACTAGTGTAAGGGTCTCACACACTTTACAAGGCCTCACTCAAACCAGGTTTGCTCGAGTTGCATTTGAATCTCTGCTTGGTACAAGCAGCATAAAAAGTCTCCCAACTAGGCTTTAATGTCTGATAAACTGATCAAGGAATAAAATGGATCCTGCCAGGTCTCTCGCTTCTGTGAAGTCCTTTAAATACTCAGATACTGTGAAACACAAATACTACCTATAGAGGTTCACATCAGGCTGTGTTAGACTCTGCAGATCCCTGTGAGGAGTGTCCTCTGTCATAGACTTCATAGACTCATGAAGCACAGAGCTGATCTCTGTGGGATTAGCAGTATGTTACTAGTTTTTGTTCCTGGGGAGAACTGTTAAAAATCTTGTCTGTGATACAGTCAGCAGTCATGTTTAGTTGGGAACCTAAGTCAGGTACAAATCCGACACTGCTTCCTAATCAACCCGCAGATCCTGCCAACCCCTGGTCTGCTGTCAGCAGTGTGTTGTGTGGACATTGACAGATATTGCTGGTTGGATGGGGTAACTTGCTTAAATAGGTTTTTATGGCTCCAGAAATGATCCAACTTCTCCTCAGACCACCCATGCACTTAGTCCTGTTGAAGTCAGTTGCCTAAATTAATCTGTGCTATTGATCCAGAAGCATCAGCACAGCCAGTGGTTATCAGCAGAGTAACTCCAGCAGTAAATTTGACCAAATAAAGGTACTTCTGCCACAGGATGAATAGTCTGTTGGCTAGTTATGATGATGGATGTGTAGTATAAAGGATGAATTCTTGCTGTGTTCCTGTACTACTTCAGTATGACTGAGAACGGTATACTTCCTCCTTGAAGGCTGTGGAGTGACTCACCTTTCTAGTATGGATCTGATGAGCTTTGTGTTTCTGTCTCTGACCTTGACTACACTGGAGTCTTTGGTTGCTTCTGCGTTTGCACTGTTTGGCTCCAGCTTGCATTTTGCAAAAAGGACTACACAGACTAAGAGGTCAGATTAGCAGCAGATTAGCGGCCTTATCCATGGGTGTCTTGCTCCTGGTATCTGAGGAAGCTTTGTTCAGAGATTGGTTTGTATTTCCACAACACTGCACAGTACTATCTACCTACCCTGCAGCAAAACTGAATCCTCTTCTCACACTGTGTCTGTTGCGTATGCTGCTGGACACAGCCCCACATGCCTCAGCTGCTGCTTGTGCTCCCATGGACATCACTCCCCCATCCCTCAGCCAGTGTCTGCGTGGTAGAAGCCCTGCACTTTTGACCTTTAACATCTGCTTCTGCCTATGATAATTTTTGTTTGTTTGGCAGCACTGAGCAAATTGATGCCTCACTCATGAAGCCTAACTGGGATCCAAAACTAGGCTTTTCCTTAATGCTAAGGAACACACACACTAAGTCTACTTAGTGTGTGTGTGCAATTAAATGTGTGCAGGTTGGCTTCATCCTAGCTGAATGCTTTAACCACCAGTATATTGTTTAAAAAATAAAACCAAAAAGAGAATCATATAACTGTCCCTTTCTTTTAGGTAAAAAATAAGACCTCTGCTGCATTCTTTAAAGCTGTAGGTCTTATGTGGGCAAATGTTTTCAGACTTTAAAGAAAGGATGGGATTTTTTATTCCCACCTCTGTTGACTAGCCCCATCCTGAGCCTCAGTCAGAGGTTTGATCTCTCCCTGCAGGGAGAGAAGGTCTTTCCTGCAAGCTCTCAGCTCAGCCCCCAGATGCTAGTACCTAAGAGTTAACCTCAGTGTGTTAGAACGCTTTGGAACGCATCAAAACCTAGAACTTGTTCAAGGTCACACACAGTCTCCAATTCCAGTTTCCCACAGCCCAGACTAGCATCCTTGCCGAGGTTCTGCCATACCGTTCGCAAAGCAAAAGGGACTTTGTGCAAAGGAGCTCCTTTTTCTTGGAAGGTATCCACCATGACAGCTGGAAAATCCTCTCCTGAAATACTGGAGAAGTTTGCTTCTCATTTTGTATCTGGCATTTTTGGTGGGGTGATAGGGTTAATTGGATGTTTTTCATTTGGATTCTTTACACTGGTTTTGTATTTTATTTGGCAATGGGGCCTTACTGCCCTTTTAGAAATTGCGTTTATTTTTTTCTACAGCTCTCTTATGCCTCTAGGATGTGAAGCTTTTGTAAATAAAAATGTATTTTCTGTTATATTAACTCATTTTCAAGCAAGCCTTGTATAGAAAAGATTGGTGGCATTCTTTCCTGTGCAGACGGGACTGAAGGCAGTGATAAGACTAAAAATATCCCCAATTGAAATAGCATTGTATAACCCAAAGGTTAGCCTTCCTCGGGATTAAAATTTGCAGTCACTTTATAGATTCCTTATAAGGCAGATTTCTAGCCATCCGGCCATGTGGAAAATGAGGCAACCGATAGCTGCAAAATTTTGCATCTGCAGAACTCAATCCGGTTGGTGACTACCACAAGCACAGACTTGCTGGTGGTAGATGCTGATACTCGTGCTGGTGTCAGCTGGCCAGTGAGGCTTCCCTGTTCCTGTGGCCTTTATGTTACAAAGCACCATCCTGGAGTTACTGAGCAGGGACTGGGTACTCTTCACACCTCTAATGGGAAAAACAGATTTGGCTGCACAGAGCTGTTGATCCTAGAACATGATGATAGATTGCAGGTGGCTCCGCGTAACAGATGCGAGCGGAGCGTGAGGTGAGAAGGAACTGATCGTGTTTGAGGTATAAAGCAGCCTAATATTAAAATTGCCTAACTGCTGAAATAGTTGATGCTTCCAACTTACACAGGCAGTGAGTGGGTTTGGCTTGGAAAAATGGGTGGTTGAGTGGTTTAGGTGTTAGCTTGTGTTAACCTTGGGTTTGGAAACCACGGTTTTTTGGTAGTTACGTAATTTCTGTGTCACGTGGAGAATCCACAGAATCCAGATCTGCAGATTTAGACTTCTGACTTCCAGCACCATCACAGGGATGTGGGCAGCCAATTGCTCCACTAGCGCCTGCTAGTGTATTTCTTCCTGGTGACCAGTCTTTTCTTCTACTTTTATCATGACTTCTTGTACGTGCTAGAAATTGCAGCTCTCTCAACACTTTAAGAATGTCTTTTGTTTATTCCCTGCTAGTATTGTAGGGGAGCAGTGAAAAGATTTGCAGGTATTAATTAGAAATTTCCATCTTTCTTCAATTTAATATTTGGCAAAGCCGCTCGATATATCCTTCCCAGGATACTCCTTTAGGCATAGACCTGAACATTTCAGCACCTCCACTGAATACTTTGCTCTCAGCTACTTCAGCTTTGAATAAACAAACCCGGTAATCTTTGATTTTTAGACCTGTGCCAGCCTGATCCTCCTCCTGAAGTAGATCCATCTGGCTCAATGCTTTTCCTCCAACAGAAAATCAACTCTGGGACAGAAGCGGCTTTCATAATGCTAGTATCCAGTGGGGTTATATGTAAAACCTTCTGTTTTCTGAAGGAGTCAGCTTGGTGTGGTTCCCATATTCACAGCCATATTCTCATTTCAGGCCTACAAAACTCTAAGCCAGGCTGCAGAGAACCCTCTTAGATGAGGTCAGGGAATTAAGAATTTCTTCTGTGATTCATTCTGAACCTGATCTGCCTAATAACTGGGTTCTTTGTCTCCCTTCTTTCTGTCTCGCATAAAAAAGTTCACAAACTAAGATTTTTAAGTCGTCTTTGTGCAGTGAGAAGAGTGAAGAGAAGATATGCAGAATGGAGGAGAAATATTCATGAGGGAACAAAGACATGGCCTACTTTGAAGTTGGATGGTGCAGCCCGGCATGCCGATGGACACGAGCTGAGTGATGCAGCCTTCAGAGAAGGCGTTGATCATTGCAGACGGCATTTCTGCATATGTTATGGGCTACTTGTTTAGGCATCTCTTAGCCTTTAATCATACTGGCAAGAAGCTGGAGCACAAATGCTGCTGTCTTAGAAACACAGTGGAGGCTGAGGAAGGATGAGACCAGTTGAATACTTTGTAAAATTCTTCTTATTAAAGTTACTTATAGTCGATGCAGTAAGCGTGGGATTAGTGAACAGGAATCGGGGTCCACGCATGAGCCGTGCTAAGGGCTCTTCTAGCTGTAGGGAGAGGTGAAGTTCCCCAGTGCAGCACAATGTACAACAGGTTATTCTGGTAAATCCCATTAGAGTTTGACAATTCCTGTTAACATTGATTGTTGGTAACTATTCTGGACCAGAATTTCAAGGGATGAAAGCTGTCTCTTACATAGCCTACTTGCAGCGCTGGATTAGTAAGGTCAGAATAGAGCCTAAAGGACAGGACAGCTAGTGCAGGACGAGCACCAATTAGACATGACTAGGCAGTGCTCTGGGTGATGGTAGGCTGAGATATCCTCTGTACACAGTACTATCAGAAAACAAAACTGTATTTCTGGATAGAAAATTATTTTAGAAAAGCATTCAGTGTATGATGTTCTGGGTTTGTCCCTGAACTGAAAAAAAGATGCCTGTAATCTGTTTGATGGGTGGTATTGATATTGATGCCTGTAGCTTCTCTGTGCTAGATACGAGTACCTCAGCATATGGTTGTGAAACTAGAGGCAATTATTTTCAAAAGGATTTTGACAGATACGGAACTGACAAATCCTCTGTTAAAAAAAGCAAAAAGGTTTTGTTTGATACTCTGCTAATGAGACTGTGTGGATTTGGGATCGTACTTTACTTTCAAAGGTAGGGAAGGAAAAGCACCCTTACTATAAACAATTAGAAAGATTAATTTCTTAATAAATGCCAGGGTTGCATGGAGTGGTGCATCCTGCTGCCTCACCTCTGAGTCTGTGTCTCTCCCTTTCAAAGGGAAGAAGTGCTGGTTTAGTGAGTCAGGCGCTTCCATGTGAGGTTTCTTTAACATGGTATCTTTACAGGAAAAGTAGTTTTAAATGAGGTCACAGACACACCTCATTATTTCATTAGGATTTCCCTAATCTGTGACCAAAGCGCATGTTTTATCACTTAACCTGGTTCTCATCATTGCCACTAACATGTGACAAGAAGCATGTGAAGCTCACAGAAAGAGGAACTAGGGGCTAAAGGAGCAGCTTCAGTGCTAGCTTTTGAGACAATATTTAGAGCTGCTGAAATACAAGACCTGGGCTTGGGAGACCTGAGCTTCATTTCCAGGTGTGCCTTTCCTTTGCTCTTTAGCTGTGGTGCCAGCTCACCTCTGCCCTTTTCATCCCCTCCTCTTTTCTGTGTCCTCTACATAACTGGGGAGGTGGGTCCAGACTAATCTGTACAGCATCTTATCGTGTGATGTTGTTGATCAATGGTATAAATAAGAGCCAGACATCCAACAGACCTAGACATCCAGTAATTACCACAATTAATCCTAAAAATAAGTTTGGTTCCTTAAGCAGCAAAAGCAAGAAAGTCGACTTTCTTGTTGTTTGGTATCCTTAAGGTGAATTCTTGAGTGGTCTCTAAGAGTTCTAACAGGTCTTTTGTATTTGATCTTTCACTGAACTTCTCTCAGTAGCAAAATTTTAATGCCGGTTTCTTCCCAGATGTCAACTTTTGTGACACTTACAGAAATGTAGTTTTTGGAGACCTCTGACTGTCTGCCAAGCTTTGGCTGAAATGAGACACAGTCCTCAAAATCTAGCAGAGGTGAGGGGAGGATATGAGAGAAGGAAGCAGACTAAGAGACAAATGCAGACAGCATAATCCCACAAGCTATTTTTTCTTAGCAAATGAGCCTAAAAATTGTATTAGTGACAAATGAGATTTTTACTAATTTAAACAGAAACATGAAAATCAAGTTCTTAGCTTTTGAAGGAGTAAGACTCAGATCTTCACACTGAATTCCTCTGCTTGCTCTGTTAATTGGCAACATGTTAACACAAGCATTTTTTTTTCTCCCTTTTCCTGTTTACTTCAACTGTAACAGTGTGAAATTTCTCTGACACTACACTAGTACTGCAGGAGAGCCTCCTTTATTTTCAGCTTCCTAAAATGACAGGCTTGGGTCCCACTAGCTTGTTTTATTGCCTTTCAGTAGTGACAGAATAATTAAATTATGTGTGAAGCAGAGAAATGCTCCTGTGCTGCTCTTTCCTAGGCCGTATGAAGCATGCCCTGCTGCTGCTCATCTCATTGGATGTCCTTCTTGGCCCAGGGGGCTCAGCATTGGCTTTCTCCGGGACCATTTGGTACTGGAAAGCTCTTTCTGCTTATGGGAAAATTTGGTTTGTCCTGAAGTTTAAGCATGACCGGATAGTACGTCTGCTTTGTGTCCTTGAGGAGTGATGAGACCAAGCTGTAAGCTCAGACCTCAGGTTTCTGAAATTCAAATTCGGATTCATGCCTGTCTCTTCACTGAAGAATCTTCTCCTGTATAAAGGCACCTTTTATCACTGCCTTCATTTCTCTCTTTACTGTGTAGTTTAATATCTTATAATGCAGTCATAAGTAGAAACCTGAGACACATCAGGGGACAGGAACATTCATTCTTTTATGGAATTTCTGCATAAAGTAAAGGAAAGCTTGAAGAAAAAAATGAGTCTCTGAAAACTTGAATTTCTTTTTACATTGCCTTGGTGGAAACCGGATAAGCAGTATTGCAGTCAGTGGCATGAGAAAGGTAAATTGGAGAAGTCTGATCCACAAGTTCAAATACTTGGCGATTGTCTTTATATACGATCTGAATTCTTTATGCATCTGATAGCTTTAAACATGCCCTGTGGGTCAAAGCAGCATGTTGGTACCCAACCTACACCCTGCCTACTTTGTCTTGCAGTGGGTTTGTCAGGGCCTGAACTAGCCGTAAGTCACAGGCAATTCGTAAAAATACCCACACGCATTGAAGCCAATTTTGTTAATAATGAATCAGGTATTATAGCATTGCTGGCTTTTAAAGTGCCTGTAACAGTGGATCGTAGCTTTCCCGCTCCTGGAAGTCTGAGTCAATTTATCTTTATATCAACAATAAACCAGAAAGGGCAGAAATCAAAGTAAGCAATGCTTTTATTACCGCTTTTAAATAAAACATTATACCGATATTTTTTCCTTAACATTACATCTTTATTTTCTCAATTTATTGACAATTGCTATTTATCTTCATTTCTCCTTCCTTTGGCAAAACTATCTCATCCTTTGATTTACTCTGGAGAATATGGTACCAAATTCTTTTTATTTTTCCTTGATAAATCCCTGACTAGCTGTATGTTTATAAGCTATCCATGCAACACTGTGTCTTTTATTTCTAAATAAGCTTACTTTTATGAATTTCAAGCGTGGACACTTCTGTCTCTAGAGCCAAAACAAAATCCAAGATCAACATTTCCTTAAACAATAGCAAGGCACTTCAAAGCCAAGTATGATTCTCAGCACTGCAGACCCCTCCTCTTCTGTGACCAGCAGAGAATCAGACCTTTAGTTGTGGCACATCCCCTAGCAGATCTCTATTATAAACCTGGCTGCCAATTTATCTCACCAATTAGGAAACCTCTACATAGTAACTTTCTTCATCCACTATAGCTTCAAAACTGCCAAAAAATGTTGATTTGTAAGCATTCTGATTTAGATGGTGGATTCTGGGCAGTATTTTTGCTGTTTCATATGTCTTCTGTGTTTGAACTGACTTGTCCTGCTGGTAGAAAATGAAATCATAAGCATGTTAAAAGGTTGGTGAAAGGAGGCACTGCAGCCTGGCATTGGCAAGCAACGCACAGCTGTAGTGTATGTTGACGTGAGGTATGAAAATAAAGTGAAGGGAGGAAAGAGGAGGAGAAGCAGAGATGTAAGTTCTATCTCAAATCAAATGTCCAAGCCAAACTTCCTGAAAAGTGTCAAAGTTGTGCCTGAAAAAGAAGCACACAAACACAGTTCAAGAAGAATACATGTATAGGCAGATGTAAAATAGGCACTCTGTCAGGAAAATTAGTATGTTTTGAAGCCAGCCATTAATACTGCTGTGTAATGGTGCAAAAGAGAAATATATCCCCTTTCAAGAGCCTATAAGTTCATATCACACTGAAAGGAAAATGGAGGAATCGAGACACTCTGGCTTCTGTCAAAACCAATATTTGAATTAACTGATTTTCAAGTGTGGGCCCTTGAAGAGATCTGATGGAAGTATTCGAAATCTCATGTCCTCAACAGCAGCCGATCTCTTCTACTATCCATTTCCAAGGAGAAATGCCTGATGATAAGATTGAGAGACAGCAGATAGAGGAGCAGCAATGCTCTGATGAAACTGCAGACCTTTTCAGATCATTTGATTCTCTCATGGCCAACAAAGACACTGGACAGTGACTCTCAGAGCATGGAAGGGAGAACAGTAGGTGTAGCCAGCAGGTCTGTAGGTCTTACGTTTTCTCTTTATTGTAGTTGCATTGCCGGAGACGGACTTGGTAACTTAAGTTCAAAACGAGATCCTACTTTCAAACATGACGTGATTTTGAGTTCCATCAGCTGCTACATCTGGGTTTAGTGCTGTCATCCTCTGCTGGGTTGAACAACTGGGAGCTTTTCAGTCATACAAATGCGACTTTGTTATTGGGAAAGCTGTCTGTGATTATGTTAGTTTAATTTAATAGCAGGCTGTTTAGGTAAATGAGCAGGGAGGCATATGAAAGTCTGCAAATAATGTGGAGCATGATTGCAAAATGATCCTGCAGGAGATGGGCTTGTCTGGTGCTTGTTGAGAGCTCACCAAACACCGTTGAGCAGAGAGAGGAGTCTTGCTGAGTCTTGGAGACAATCGCCCTGAGGCAGAGCAGAGTCCCAGGGGTGCCTGACTGACACCTGGGCTGAAAAGAAGCGATTTGGAAGGCTTGGAAGTATCGGATGTGATACAGCCTTTGGTTAGTTTAGAGCTCAGTATCAGCACAACAGCATCTAGAGCAGTACAAGCCTGCATAGGACCTGAAGTTAGGTAGATAGGTTTTTTTTTAAACTCCTTGTATCTAAAGATAATTTCTTCCTTATGGAATCTAACCCTGCATGATTTATTGCTGTAGTTGAGCTGGTCTAAGAATAGGTCAGTCAGGGATTTCTCATCCAGAATAGAGTCAGAAATCAAATGGATATTTTTAATGGTTAGAGATGTACAATCAGCTCTGTAGGTGCAAGAAAACGTCACTGCATCCAAGAGCATCTTTTCAGCTGTGAGTTCCATCCTGTCAGACCTTGGGTCAGAACTCCCTTCCTGCAGCAGTCTGCCGCTTCCCTTCCCTACCTCTGCTTGACACAACTAAGCTTCTTGTTTTTCAACACATCTTCTCTTTATTCATAAAATGAAAGCCATTTAACTTGGCTTGGAGCAGCTCGTTCCTCAATCTAATTAAACATCCCCAAAGTTTTAGCTCTTGCACCCTGAAGCTTTTCCAGGAGAAGCTGGCCCGTTCTCTAGAATAGCTCTGTTAATGTTTTAATGGTTGCTCTCCCCAGGAGTTCTGACCTCTGTTTCCCTGGAAAAATTAAAGAAAATCTAATATATTGATACAGATGATCCATTTCATGTGAGTCAGCGACACTCTGACCGTGACAGTAGCAGAGAATTCATTGCTGCAGGAGGCCATTGATTCCAATGTTAGTGGCAGGGCTTTTAAAGGGCACTGGGAAGTTTTAAGTCCTATTTCTACCTGTCTGAGTTAAGATAATGAGGATAATCTAATATTATGCTTCAGGGCTTTAGTTACCTGCCTGTGGGGTTCAGAAGGGAACTCTGCTTCCAGGGACTGTGCAGAGTTTAATTGGCCAAGTGCTTTATGATTTGTGTGCCATTTCCTCTGAAGCCTCAGGTACTGGCTACTGCCAGAGGCCAGATACCAAACTGATGACACTCAGATTTTGTCCCCTTTTAATGTCAGTGGGCTATTGAGCAGCTACACCAACATATCAGCTCTTTCCCTCCCAACTCCAGATCTGTGCCATTACCCGAGGAGTTTTCTGGCTTTCCTCCAAAGAGAAAAAGTCATCTTATATGTTTCACCAGCACAAACCATAAGGCATCTGGGATTTTAAAACTTCTAGAAGAATCTTGACACCTGCTATTTATTTGAAGAAAACAAACTGATCTTTCTGTGAATGATCTTTTTGGTGGTTCAATTGAAAATTTTTTTTAAAATCAGAATCACACATGGATAATTTAAAACTATTCATATGGGTAGGCTTTTTTTTGTTAACAAACAAAATTTAAGTAAAATATATCACTTAGATTTCCACTGATTACAGAGCCATACTCTTTAGGAAATTAATTTTTGTTTATATCAAGGCTCTGACAGAACTCTAGCATCTCTGTTATTATCTATAGACTTGAGATCAGTGTCTCAAATGAGCTTTTATCTTCAGTGGTCTGTGTAGCTCCTATTTCTTCGTCCTTCCAGTCGTCAATCTGTTTATCTCCTCCTGAATTATCTGTTGTAATTAGAATACATTTTCTCATCTCAAGGGGAAACCGGCTCCAAATGAGTATTCTATAAAAGTAATTACTTTTGATATTAGATATCTGTACATAAAAACACAGTATTTCTTCCAATTAAAAAGCACTAATGAATTTTCTGTCTAGAGAGGGGGTAGCCTGCAGAAAGCTACTGTTTCTGCTAAGCCAATGAACACAAAATGAGGCCTGTAAGAGGGCTGCTGAAGCCAACAGTGGCTTGTGTGCCACAACTTTGAATAATAGGTGAGGGAGAGAAGATGGCTGTGTGAAGACATATATTCCTTTTTTCCCCAGCAGACCTATTGTATACATTGATGGACTTAATCATTCTTCACGCTATGATGACTAACGTTTTTTTCTGCTATGCTGATCTCCTCTGTTATGCATTTTTTTTTTTTTTTTATATTTCCTCAGATATTTCTCTTCTCTTCCTCAAAGTCTTAGGTCATGCACTAGGAATCTTGTATTTGGCATGGAGCAGGTTTACCAGAGATATCCATGGACTGCTTCCCTCTGTAGACACAGGAGGAGCTGTGCTGAGCCTTCTCAGCAGGATACTTGTCTAACACATATCAGAACTGCCATCTTACATCATTTCAAAATAACCTGAAGGAGTAGGGAGCTTTTATCACAAGCTTTTCTACAAAAGGAGTTGTTTCAGAAACATCTTGATCGTGTTGTTTTGAAGACTATAAATCTTGTCCCTAGATTTCTTTCCCAAAGGAATCCTCTGCTTTTCATCCCTAAGAAGCCATTTGTCTATGGGGGGCACACAGGAATAGAATCTGTTCAGTGGGGTAGAAAAGAAGATCCTCCAGTGGGGCTGCGAAACAACTTGTTTTCTTGCTGTCATGACCTGGATTAAATCCACAGGCTACTGTTGCACTGCAACCTCTGCCTCTCCTACTGATCCATGTTGTCTTCTTGTCTTCTCCTTTGATTTTCGTTATTCATCTGTTTCTTGTCTTCAACATTGATAGTGAGCTCTTTGGGGTAGGAAATGTCTTTCTGAGCTCTTGTAGCATCTGTTACAATGGTGTGCTGCATCTAGACTATATGGCATGAAAACATTAAGAAAAAAAAAGCTGTTTTGGCTAAGTCCTGTCCTGGTAGGGCTTACTATAAAAGACTTGAAAGATTAATACATCAATATGGTAGGGGCAGTGTGTGTAGGATGAAATAAGGGTCAGCTTCCAGCCTAAATGCTGATAACGGCCCTGGGCATTTTTATGGCATTTTCCATCTAATGTACTTTGAACACTTGACAGATATTCATAGACTGTGCCTCAGAGTGCTCTCTGCAGCCAGGAAATGTCCCTGTTTTAAAGAAGAAGAAGAAATGCAGGGCAAAGCACATAAGGAGTTGGGTATCAGTGCTCTTTCTAGAGAATTTGTTCTAATCTACAAAATTTCCAGGGCTCCTGATTCTGGACTCTTTCTGCCTGACCAGCTTCTGGGGGCAGAAAAGGAACAGCCCTCTTACAGGCAGAGCTGCCAAATCACTTCATCCCTTCACTGTCATTCAGCAGCCTTCTCACACGTACATAGATGTCTTACAGGATTGTCAGTCATCAGTGGATGAAGGCTGAAAAACAGTATTGCAGAATTCCCCTTGAACAGACAGAAGGGTCTGGAGATGAAGCCAAGGTACACCACCATTAAACCACCTAGTTTCCAGAGCCAAAAAGCTGGATATCAAGTCCTTCAGCTTTACAAGTTATTGTACTTTTTTTTTTCTTTTCAAACCATCAGTCACAGTTTGAATTCTTGCTGGTATGTCTTCAGAGATACTTGGTGCTGGTACGGGATACTAAGGGACATAAATCTTTCAAGCAAGGGTGCAGTAAACTTGATTACAACTATAAAAAATAGGAGTGTATTTTGGATCTTAGAAAAACGAAAGTGCTGGAGTCATTTAGATTGGATGGGGTTTTGTTTGTTGCTCTCTTTGCAGAGAGTTGGAGCCTGTGTCCCTGTGGAGTGTGATTTGGTGAACGTTTCTGTATGCAAAACTAAATCACATTCACATCCAGCAGTCCTTCTAGATCAGAAAGCAAGCTCCTTTGATATGGACAAAATTCAGATCAGTTCCTCGGGCAGCAAATCTTATATATTATGTAGGCTTACTGCAGGGTTGTGGTGGCAGAAACTGATACGGAATTTTGGGATATGCAGAAATTAGTGGACAGGCTGTTTAACATTTAGACTGAATCATGATCTAGATGCTACTGACTCCTTATGCTGCATACTACTGTTAGCTAAGTTGACTGAAATAGTGTCAAATGGTGAAGTCTCAGATAAGATTTTATTTTTTTTTCTGGATGTTGTTACTCCTTGTGCTTGTAACTGCAAAATGCTTTTACTTTTGTAGATTTAATTTTGGCACACTAAGCTCCTAATGCGTTCAGCAAATTTATGCTTATAGGACAAAACATTTTTTTTATATTCTTCAAGGCAGTAAGCTGAGAAATTTGCTCCTTAGCTATGGCCATTTCTTCATTAACCATAGTTTACAAAAGTCAAGGAAAGAGGCAGATACCTGATTTTGACAAATTTTTGCATTTCTTTGTCAAACCATCTGCCTGATGGGACTCATCAGCTCAATTTGAGATTGAGACAAAGCTCATGGCACTTTTTTTTTCTTGGCTGTAGCAACTGTCCTCCAGAGGGAATTGCTTAGCAACCCCAGGATGTCTCCTCTAGTACCCATTCTGGGCAATGTCCTGAACTGAGCAGCCGATCAGAGCGTCCCTGGGCTGGGCCAGGTGTGTGTGAGAGGCAAGGCACTATTGACACAACTGAGCCTTTCTCTGATGTAAACATGTTTTTTGGAAAACTTATTCCTCTTAGTTATTTTTAGAGATCACTCAAATGGAGCTATAAACAGCAAGACAACTGGCGAGCTGTGACCTTTTGCTTAGTGTCGAACAGCTCGCACATGTTGCTCTTTCTTCCTCCTCCTCCAACCAGCTGCTTTTCTTGTGCATCTGCTTCACTCTAACATGTACTGTTAAGGAGGAACACCGTTTTTTCCCTCTATGCCCACAGATATGCCAGACAGTGAGGCTGTAACCTGCATCTGAAGTTTCTGATTGCAACACAACAAGATTTCAAAATTAGCACAATACAGTAATTCAAGATGGAAGCATTCAGGCTGATCCATTAGATGAAACTAATTTAATACCTGCTTCCAAAAGGGTGGGTTTGTATAGAATTATCTTAAAAGAAATAAACGTTGTAAGCTGTCTTAACTATGTTACTGAACCTGTTCTAGAGTCCAGGAACATTTTTCTTTTCTTTCAAAAGATATAACTGGAAATGCTAAAAGTCAGCTTGTCAATCTATGCAGAGTTGCTCTTGCCTCTGATTTATTTATGTTTTTTTTTCATGGTTAAACTAAGATCTAAAGATTTTTATTGACTCACAAGGTATGCAGAGTTGTTTTCAACTGAGCAATCAGAATTGGAAAAGGAAGGAATCAAGTGTGTTGTGGATGAGTTTTATGTTTCCTGTTTAAAAGAGAAGTGTTCAGAAGAGAAATGTTTCAGGAGTCCGTGACTATGTCAGGTTTTTTAGAAGGAAATGTTTTATTCTTTCCTTTTAAGGTGCTAGGAACTGAAATACTTTTGTGTAATTATTTAAGAGTGTGGATGGTCTAAGCGAAGATAAATTTCAGAAGTCTGGCTTTAGAGCCATTCTCAGCATAAGACTGAGACAGTTCAGCAAGGGCATTTCAGAGATTTTGCAACTGTTGTGTCAGTACTTACCAAACATGGTGGAACTGGTGATGGATTTGGCCTTGTGATTATGCCCAGCATCCATGGTACCACCTGGGCAGCCTTCTGATGGATGAGGGATGAAGTGTGGAAGCAGAACTGCAGCTGCTGAAGGGGAGGTGGCTTTGCCAGAAGTGGCAGAAAGGTGAGAAAAAGGCTAAGAATAGACCCGTGCTGTTGTGGATGTGGGTGTATAATTGTTTTGAATTGCTTAGTTTTTATTTTGAATTGTCAAAAGGTTAATTATGTCTGAGAATCTTGGCTGAACCTGATTTACAACTGCCTGTAATTCTGTTGCAAATAATAATTAAAAAAAAGACAGTAAAATAATCACAGATATAGTTTGATCTTCCTTTTGCCATAGTTCCTCACATAATTCTCATCAGTAATTTTCCCATTGTTACAGGGTTTATGGTGAAAAATAGAAGGTCTCTTTTCTTCCTAGAAAATTATGCATACTGCGGAGTAATTAATCTGGTTAAGAACCTAAGACTGGTTCGTTCTGCTCTCCATTCTCCCAGTAATTTCTGTCTTCAACAGAAATCTCTGCAGTGAGAGCAATAAATTTGAAATGAATGACAGACACTAATTATTTGTGACCTCATTGTCATTAGCAGCGTTGGACTGGGTATGACTGATCCCGATGTATGGGCTGTAGACCTTTTGAGTATAAAAATTTAAAGAAAAGACAGCTTTAAAAGTAGCAGCTCACTGGGCATTACCACTGCTGTTTCTTCTCTCTCCTCTCTGCCCATCACCATTTCAGAGCTTGGCAGCATGATTTCAATCCGTCACTCTGTCAGGAGCCACAGGGTTACACTCTCAGCAATGCTGCTGTGCCTTGCCCACTATGGCTTCACAAGGCATGGAAAAATGGGGTGAAATGGGTGCTAGTTAGAGCCACAGGTAAGCAACTCGATGCTAAGAGGAGGATCTGGAAGTCTGCAACAAGCTTTAAAAGGAGAAGAAAACAGAAAAGTGCTCTCGTCTGCTCTGCCTTGGTTAAAACCCAGGTATATGCTGGAAATTGAACCAGAAGCACTTTTCCATCTGTCTTTTTTAGATTTTATAGTGCTCCCCAGCACTGTAGGACCTAGCCACTCAGCACACAAAATCAATAGCAATTGTCTCTCTGCCAAGGAGCAGTATTTTCAGAAATGCATCCCTTTCCCTGTTGTCCCATAGGCAAGACCCATGGGAATGGATTTTGGTATGAGCAGTCCCTGAAGGCTGGCTGGGTTTTTCCTGAGCAGAAAACGTCCAAGCCCTAGGGCACAAATAATTTGTTCTTTGCTGCCTCTCTGTCTTTGGCAGCCCACCTGTGCATCCTGTGGAAGCACTGCTGTAGAGTATTCTGCTCCTCCGTGTCCTCCTAAGGTGGTGTGCCCACGTTCAGCATGCTGGAAGGCCTCTGATGAGATGATTCTGCACAATGGCCCCGGACTGTTGGGGATGCCTCGAATGCGATCCTGGAGGATGTACTGAAAGCTGTGTCTTGTTCACCAACAGCCTCTCCTTCAGCCAGACCCGGGGCTACACCATCTCCCATCACCTACCTCCCATGTCTTTTTGTGAAGATGCTGCTGAACTGCCTCCCCTTTTTTTTTTTTTCTCACGAAAGGCTCACCACTACAGTTAGCTGGGGTTAGAAAGTTATGATCTTGATTTAGGTAGATGCGAGGCAAAGCTCTCTGTTGATGAGACATTCACTGAAGCAACTGGTGATCCTTTGAGATGAGAAATCCGATGCAAAGGTTATCCTATGAGAGACATAGGTCTGTTGTGTCTAGCTAACCAACCGTGCATTGAAGAATGTTTCCTGTAATTGCTGCATTTAACACATGCACACACATCTATATGTAAAATATACTATTTTCATTGTTCCTCAAGACTTTTAGAGACACCTTAGTGCTTTTCTTGAAGAATGAAGCAACGTGATGTCATTTATTTAATTGCTGCTCTATATTGGTCAATGTTACTGCATCGCTGTGATAACTTTCAGTCAGACTAGGCTACAATTTGTGTAATGAATGGGGGGAAAAAACCTCACAGCAATATCTTCTGAGAGTAAGACAGACATATGATGACTCTTTCCTAGAATAGGATCAGATTAGCAGCATGAAGAGCTAGAATATCAGATGTAGGAAAAAGGTATACAAATTAATTGTCATTATGCATGGGTTGGAAGGCTCTCTAACTCATTCTCTCATAAGAAAAAGAGCAAAGTGCTTGACGCTCCTCGTGGGTTGAAAGTTTCATTCCCCTGTTACTTGTGCCGTAGAGATGCAAGAGCTTTGTTCTGTAAGCTGCAAGAGCGTGTGGTATAAAGTTTTTACTACTGGAATTAAATTGTTGCATAAAGTTAAATGAGCACGCCTCATCTTGGAGACCCTTTCATCAAAGCAGGCCAGTTAACTTTAATGAAGTCATATTCAATTTGCTTTGATGTAACATCAGAACCCAGCCCAGATGATTCCAAGTGATCAGCAAATGAATTTCCACATTGCAGTCTTTCAAGGACAGAGGCAGTATGAAGTGTCTAGTTTTCTGGATTCTTTAACTTCTGAAGTGCCTAATTTGTCTGCCTTTTAATACGGCCCTCTTGTGCTTTTTTTTTTTTTTTTTTAAGGTACTGCTGACTTTTCTCTGAAACTGAGCCCCCTTTAAGATGCCATATATCAGGCAAGTGAAGCAGAGGCATACAGTATGACTGCTTGCTCTTAGTATCTCTTAAGTCTAAGACGGTATCATGCAGAAAGATTAGGCTGATGTGTTTTGCTTTTTGGATGGGGAGAGATTTAGAGTCTCAGACATGTAATTTCTGTAATTACTTGAGCAAGAACTAGTTGTCAGGCCAGGGATAGCAACATTAGACCCTTCTGTTCTAATTTTTCCAAAGGAAAGAATATTAAATACTAAAGCTAATCCAAGTGCCAAATAGCCTCTCATCCTAAACTGTAACAAAAGGGACAAAAATTAAACGTGTTGAAGTGTTTCACTTTGTAAGGTAAGAGAATTTCTGTTGTTTGAAATCAGTAACTGCAACACAGCTCTTCAAGAGTTTTAGAAAACCATTTTTAAAGAGATCGTGTTGGGCTAATGTTAGTCGTTCAGAAGAGGAACTCCTGGTGTGCTTGTACATTAATAGCAAACTGTAGGCATCGTAATATTTGTAATAATTAAAATAGAACCAGTCAGGACTGCACTAGAGAATGAGAACCAGTGTCCTAAGTTCTGTGTAAGCTCAGTTGTGTCTCTTCGTAAGCAGCAATTCAACTCAGTGCTGTGATTTGGATTTCTCTCTTGAGTGAATTGCTACCAGTATAAGTCAGCAGGGAATTTGGACTCATAAACTATCTCCTATTGATCAGAAGTTTGGACAGCAGAGACACAATTTTATTTTTCCATTTACCTGAAAATGCAGCTGGGCAGAGATTCATGTAGCCAGTCTAAGATCACAAGAAAGACTCTCACTCTCACCCCCTCTGCTTTGGCATGAGGAGGAGCATGGCTGCAACGAGCATGCAAAAGCTTTCTAAATGCTTCTGCACTTATCTGAAGAGTTTTATGAATTCAAGAATAATGTGAGATATGAATGAACACTATATGAGCTGTGAAATAATTATAATAATAGTTGGAAACCTTTATCTTACTGTTTTGCAGTTGTTGCATTAGGTATAAGTTCTCTAGGGTTTAGTGGCTTGTGCCACTCCTTGTGATTTTTAATTTTTTTATTTTATCAGGAAGGTAATGAGCAGGAATAGGTGCTCTGCCATCCTGCTGGGGCTCAACTCAGTCCAGCTGAACTGACTTCCTGCATTCTCCTTGTACAATTTGAGACAGGACATGAGCACTTTCCAGTTTGTCTTCTGGGTTAGTTCCACACCTTACTGGAGGAAAACATGTTTGAGAGAGGAAGGCAACATAGCTGCCCTGAGAGGAAGAGTAGTCATTAAACAGTGGGAGGACTCTATTTCGCATTACCAAATGTTAGGGGCTAAGTCATCAGAGCTGGTCCGAGGTCCTGCTTTGGCAGTGTGACTGACTGAAGAAGTGAACTCTCTGCCGATACCACGTTCCTTTGCCTTGAGCATACCTTTAGTATTTCCTCACATTTTGTTTCGCTTACAGCTTTGAAGAGGTTCATTATCAATTAAGCATCAGTATCAATCCCAATAGCTCAGTACTTTGGTCTTTTCTCTCTGTATCCCAGTAATACAATACCCTAAAAAAAGCTGCTGTTTTGAAGCTTCATCTTTCTGCTTTCCCCTCATGGGTACGTGGCCTGTGAGGTTCGTGCTCATGCTGCTGTTCAGTCTCCCTTGCTAGTGGGAGATGGAGTTCACCTTCTGCACACACCTATAATGAAACCATGGCTGTGTGAGCCTCTTGTTTTCCCTTCTTTTCAACAACTAATCTTGAATGCTTGGAGCTATCTGAATTTTTCAAAAGTTTGACCATGACAAGAATGTGTTTTTTTGTAGAGCTCCTTTTTCTTTTCTTCTGCCCTCCCCCCCTACTGCTAAGACTCATGATTCACTGTGAGACAGTTGAGCATTTCTTGTGCATGATGATGGGAAACATGAAGAAGACATCAAATGAGGTCTGTCTCGACTTGGGATCACTGATTCCAGTATGGGGTTATGTATTTTTGTAGGCAATGTCTGAAATCCAGTATCAAAATTCCAAAGTTCTGCAGGTACTCGACCCTTTTATGTTCAGACTATTTGTAGTGTTGTGTTTAAACTTAGCACAGGATTTTCTCTTAAGCACTACAACAGAAAATGCTAACTTTACTCTTTCAGACCACTAATGAACTACTGTCTCTCTGTTCTGTCCTGTAATTAGCAGAGATGATGATGAAGATATAACAGATGAGGATGGTGTTAGCAATGAGGTACAAGAGATATTCTTTCACGAGGGGCTTAACTGTCCCAGACTTTGTACTGACTGAGAGAAGCCAGTCTCAGCTTTGTACTGCCTTGGGTGTTTGTTACTAGCAAACATTTACAGTTTCTTTCTTTCTCTTTAATTGTTTAGTTGAAATAATGACATTTTCCTCTTGAAAAATTCTTAATTTGAAAATTGTTAAGCAGGTCAAACTCCAATTGTTTTCTTCTGCGTTGTAAATGAATCGGGGGATATTTGCACATTTTGTATGGTATTCCCAAGGCTGTTATAAATAACTTTTTTGCTTATAATGACTATAATATAGTGAGCCTTTTGGAAAGGAAAGCTTTGACATTAAACACAGGATATTTGAGGAGCTTATTTATGAAAATTCAGCACCGAGTTAAACGCCTGTTGCCATGGAAGAGTTTCTTGGCAATGTGATAATATGGGCATTTTTAATATTGGTTTAGTTTTGTTTCATGTATATTTTTGAGTTGACCAGTAATCTACCAGTGATTGAAACCTGTAACTGCATTGTTGACTGGTTAACACCTCAGCACTAACCAAGTGGGCCTAATGATTTTACTTTAAGTGTGTCCAAACTTTCTGATCCTATAAGCTGTGTAGAGCTGAGTATCTTACATAATATACATACTTAGTCTGTAAGAGATCTGAAGGACAGAGGAAATCTGGAATAATTCCCAGGTGAGAGATGGTGTCAGCTCCCTAATAGTTTTAGCATGTCTTTGTGGCAACAGGCCGGGCAAGCTGTGCAGTTGAGTCCAAATGACTCATCTATTGACTTACGTAGTGAAATTAGACTTACCCTGTATTTCCTACCCAGCAGCAACTGGTGACCAGTTGCATAGTTGTATTCCCAGTGTGGGAACCAAACCTAAACCGTTCAAGAGCTGCAGGCTTTTTCATTTAGGTCTTATATCCATGGAGCAGGTGCCTCAGCTCCAGCACTTATTCCAGAACTGACAATACGAAGTTAAACTGGCAGCTCTACATGTAGTAAAGTTCAACCTGTCTCTCTAAATTATATGGAGCTATAATGGGCTGTATTGGGGAAGCGCCCCTGGCCTCCAGTTCTTATCAGGAAAATTTATCTTACTTTATCTTAAGGATAATTAGGCATTCTGGAATGTTTGGAAACAAGATTCCTGTTTCCAGGGATTTATACACGAAAAAAGAGAAATCACAAAAGCTGCTAATTGATTCTTTATAGTTTGCTCATTAACAATTATGAGCTAATACTACAAGATGTGTTGATATGAACTCTGGTTTGAAAAGCTGAGGATAATTTCCATGGAGCCATGAGGGTTTCAGAAGATGAGTTTAATAGATGTTCAGATCTTGTTTATCTAACAACATTTTGTGGTCACAGAAGTGGTTCAATCCATTTCTTCATATTAATAATTTGATTTTTATATTCTTTCATCTTTTTGCTTTAGGTCTGGCAAAACCCATGGGATTAGTTGAAGGTCCAGGAGGCTTGGGCCAGGGGGGAATGGCTGCTACCCTGAGAGATGATAGCCATGAATCAGAGACTAAGTATGAAGAATATGGTTACAATGCCCAACTCAGTGACAGGATATCACTGGATAGGTCCATCCCTGACTACAGACCAAAAAAGTAAGTTGAACTCTGCATTATTATTAAAAGTATGTGATTGATTGTTGTTCTCTTGCTCCACGGTGGCATTCTTTTCTTCACATCTCTTCCTGGTTAGAGTATGATAGCAGTTAATCATATATATACACCCCTAAGCATAGTGAAAATTAGTAAGAACAACTGCCATTTCAAGCATGAAGTGCCATGTTAAATGCATAGCTAGTTCTGTGTGTAATGCATTACTCTGCACATTCAAGGCCTCAGATCGAAAACTACAGCGGGATATTGGTGCTTATTTGGTTTGGTTCACTTAGAAAAGGCCAGGTAGTGCCAGCTGAGCCCACCATCAAAGATGGGAGCCTTAGTCCGTGCTGCTTCTAGTCGTGCAATGGAAGGTGGGGTAGTGAAAACAAACACTTTGGAGACACAGGTCACATGAAAAAATAAACCATTGAATCAACTGTCTTTAAAAAACTGTCTGTATTTGATGTTCTTAGGATTGTTTAGTCAGAGTTTACAGTGTGCTGAAACGTGAACTAAATGCAATTCATCAGGGTTCTGTAATTGCACTAAGATTTTTTAGGTCTTTGAAACGTGTGTTTATTTTTTTTCTAGTGTTACAGTCTTCACATGCCTCTGCTATATTTGACATTGCAATTATATGTTAAATATTTGTACTGATTTATTGTATTTTGTATTAAATGTCTTTCAAATCTTTCATATTTATGGGGTTATGTATCTTCCAGATGAGACATTCGTACTGTCATCCTACGAATGACAATCAGTAATGTCTTAATGCAGAAGAGATCAACAGCAATGCCTAGTTACTCTCAGGAGACAGAATTGAAAAGAATACTTAATTAATTTCTAATAATAATCTTCTGTTTTAAAAGACCCCGTGGGGCTCCTAGACAGAACTGAAAGTTAAATAAAAAAGTATCTTCCTAAGTGGTGAGAAAAGTTTAGCCAAGCAAAACAGCTGTGCTCTGTGAGTAGACTGCAATCGAATTAGGATTTTAGGCAGTTCAAGCTGTGGAAAACAAAATCCAGCAAAGCAAAACTTCAGCTTAACTACAAATTTCATTAACTGTGTGACATATTAATCTCATCTCAGAAGTATTGACTCAGCATTTGTTTTCTCAGACACTTGCTATACAAAAGAAAACTTAGATAAAAGAAATGGCAAAGAAAAAAAAAATCTACTGCTTTGATATCACATTTGATGCAATTGTATTGACTTGTCCAATGGTCTCATCTTCCCATCTCTCTTGATGTATCATAAAAATCCATCATGAAATTATTCTGGGGAAAAAAGTTATCTCTAGTTATGCAACTATTTGAGTTGTGCATCAGAGCTAGTCTAAAGACCCTTAAAACCAGTGTGGAATTTTTCAGATTAAAATGAGGTTTGGCCTGGCCTATTATTTGCTACTGTAGTCAGGTGGGTAATAAATGAGAATACTCTTCTAGGAGACACAAAAACAAAGGTTGCAGAGCTTGAATCTAGTTCAGCAGCTGTCAGAAGCATGAGAGCATTTGCAGAGCAGTGATGTTTCGCTTCAGATTATATCCTTCCACAGTTTTACTTGGAAGCTTGGATGAGTCATTCAGATAAGCTTTTTGACATGCTCCTTTTGAGAATCGCATAGGGCCATGCTGCATGATTAACTGTCTGAGTTACTGGGAGAAGTGCCTGCCTTGTGGTGTTTTGACACTTCTCAGGTGGTTCTAGTTAGGTCTAGACTCTCAAAGTGAAACACTTGTCTCTAGATACTTACGAGTCACAGGAAAACCCTTCAGAGTGAATTTGCTATGAAATACAAATGAAAGCTTGGAGAAGGTAGAAGCTCTTATTTTATGAAGAGTTTTATCCACTTGTATTAAAGGAGCTTCGGCTGCCATTTGGTTGCCATTTTCTACTAGAAATTTCTACCATCCTCATGAGCAGCACTTTTTGTCCCTGACTCCTTCCACTGCACAGCCGCTCATACACAGTCTCTCTTGCGAGCTCTCGCTCTAATGCAGTTTTCACTCCCTACCCATCAACCTCTTCTTATCCACCACGTAGTGCTACATCTGCTTACCTAACAGGTGACAGTTGTGCGTCGTAGCCATAAGGCAACACTGAGCTTGACTTTCTCTTTGGTTTAGACACTCTGCTCTAATTATGTATTGGAGAGAACAAAGCCTCCGGATCTTTGGTAGAGGCTTTGGGAAAACCACTCTTCTTTTGTCCAGCTTTATTTGCTGACTTGCCTAATCGTCTCATCTCTCCATCTCTTGGTAACAGCTGTCATCGCTGAGCCCTTCTCAGTCCACTTGTGATTTATATTCATGTCATTCCCAGAACTTTACGCTTTTAAAAAGGGAATACTTTTCATTTCTAAATTGAGAAGCAAAGTAGAATTAATGTCCAAGGCCATGTACCAAGTCCATTGTCAGTCTGTGAATAAAAACACTTACCTGGATTCACATTCCCAAAGTATTAAACCGTGCTTTCTCCCCATTCCAACTTCCATTTAAAACATTCAAATCTATATATTTGCCCACACCAGTAAGTATTAAAGATATAGATCAGGAGAATTTGAAGTCAAGTCCTCATTGCATAGACATAATTTATGAAAGTAAACACAATTTCGCTATGCAAATGTGGGACTTATAATATTCCAAGCTTAGTTGTCTTCTTTTAAAAGAAATTTGATCAGAAATATCATCTTTTGTTTTAGTTTATCTTTGAACTCCCCCCTTACTGTTGCCCAGTATCTTATTCTTGTAGAATAAGTCTTTTGTTCTATCTACAAGCCTATCTTCAGCAAACATTCAGCAGCTTAATTGCTTTTCAGGAGGTATTTTCATCCCCACACAGCAAATTAAAAAAATACGTTACACTAAAGAGGTGTACAGTCAGACAGTGTGACCATGAAGGCTCCTAAATTGGAGTTACCTCCATGTCCTTCAACTGCAGTGAAGTCTACAAGTCTGGGTGCTTAGTCCTGCTCTTGAGATGCTTTTTCCAATATGCTGGCATTGTGTTCTTCTTTCCTCCCTCTGCTGCCAATTACAGATACTCCTTTTAACTTAGCAGCCTTTTCTTTAAGATAGGAATCACTAAGTCAGTGCAGGAGACGAGCAGATTTTGTGCATGTTGTGTTTGTGTGCCAAATCGAAGCAATGACAGTAAAGAGCTTGCTTGCGATTACAGTTCACACAATAATTACAAAATTATAGTTTGATCTTAACGCGGTGTAATAAATATGTCTCAGCTTTTTCTTCTCCGGCATTGCACCTCCCACAGCTTGAATGCTTGCCTTGTCTCTGTGAAGAAAGCAGACAACTCTGTGGAAACAGCTCAGAAGCATACAGGGAATTGGTATTTCAAGCTGTGTTTGGTTTCAAGAGACATGTAATATAGAGAAGTTGCAATTTTCTTTTATAAGGCAATGCAAAGCCTCCACAACAGTTTCTAAGTTTGTGCAGCGTGACCTTGCGCACTATTTTCATTTCTTGTTGGATTTCACCTAAAGCAAATGGGCTGATTTTAAAGTTGTGCTGTTGATCTTTGTTGATTATTTGTCTTAATGGTGACTTTTGCCTTGAAGCAGTTGAGTGCCGTGCAGCTGAGCGCTCTGAGAAGATGCAAGGACTGTGTGGTGGGAATGAAAGGTGTTTGAGTTCAACATCAAGCAGAATACTCAGGATTTGTTATGGCTGATTGATGAGCATGTAGAAAAGTTCAGCTAACCATCCTAGTGTTGGACTGACCTAAGATTTTGCTTCATGTACTCAGTGGAAAGTGATCAATATCTTGTTGTCTGTTACAATATGTGAAAATAACTCTGAAATAGTGGTCTGGCTAGTACTGACTGTTATTAACTATCTAAATTCTAGAGCAAATTTTTGAATACATATCAAATCTACAGTAATGCCAAAAGAATTTTGCAGGATTATTTTTGTTACATACAAAATTCCTAATGCTTGTCATGGAATTATTTTCATCTTCTGCCATACAGGCACGGGTCAAGCTTAAAAAACATTTCCCGAGTTAAGGGCAAGTAGAAGGGGCAAGGGAAGTAGCACAGGTCTCTGTGTGTCCCTGCTGAAGGCCCATCTGCACTCCTCAGTGTGCTGAAATTTTTCAAGGGCTATGACACTGTGGAAAATACGTTGCAGAGAGCTCAGGATGTTTAATGTCCAAATCTATCTTTCCAGCAGTGAAGTATGAGGAGGACTTTCTAGCCCTCACTAACATATCCTATTTCTTTTGTGCCATGGAAGAAAGAGAAGCTTCCCTTGTAAGGAGGTTATTTTTCCCTTGGAAGCACGTGGCTAAGCTAGGGCTTGCTCTGTGTTTCTCTGGGAAAAGTGTTATTTAATGGTGATATATTATTGAATTAATTTCCATTTATGTTCTTCTACATTCAAAATGAGCGTTGTGATCACATAAACCCGAGTACTTAGTGGAGATAAATCCAGTGTTGGCCGATGACCCTTATGTATATGCATGGGAAAGCATAAGCCCCTACATTTGTATCAGTTATCTGTACCAGTATGTACAGATGTAGAACAGTCATGAATCCTGCCCTCGGGAATGCTGTGAAGTCTGCTGGGCTGTGTATGTGCCTTTCTTACCGTAATGTCAAAGGGCCAGTGTTGGACTGAATAGTCAAAAATAGCTCTGGAGCAACACAGTTGAGATTTTGATAGCAATCCTGCACTGTCAAAGGTGCCCAGAGTCAGCTACTGAACCCCCCTGTGTAGCCATTTGTCTTCAAGTGGCTTAATTTGTTAGGGGTACTGAGAGTAGAGAAGGAGAACAGGTTTAGCTAGGACATGCTGTATTGCTACAATAGGCTTCAGGAACAGCAGCAGCCATCCATCTACCCTTTAGGGGGAATAACAGCCTTCACTGCTACCAGCTGTAGCACAAAATATAAGCCTGCACTCCAGTAACAAAGAATCAGACTCAATCCTTCCCAATCACGCATGAAGACAGAGGTGCTACAGGCCCATACCACAGTAGATCTCGACTTTATCACAGCTGAAGGTTGCAGAAGAAGTCAAAACCTTCGGGAATTTCATTCAAAGGTGGAGATAAAGGCCCTCAGACTTACAAAAGCTGTTTGTTTTACAACGTAGCATGCTGGAAAATTGGGAAGTGTCAGCTAACCAGATGCTTTCAAACATAAGCATGGTCTCTCAGGATAACATAAATTCCCCTGTTCTTTCTGGTGCACAGGCTGGATTGCAAAGAGTTGAATTAAACAGGTTGAACACCTGTAAATCTGGCATTTTCTAACTTTCTATCACTTGACTTTGCAACTTAAATAATGTCTGGGGTTTCTTTACATGCAGGACACGTCCACACATATGCACACATGCACTTGTCAAAACTACTTGCCGTGATGCATTATGCATACTTTTGAGAAAAGTTAATGTGATCCCGGAGCTTCCATAATGGCTAAATTGGCTTTTACAAGAAATTGTCGCTGCTTGGTGAGGATCTTTAATTTAACCGATCTTTTTTTTGTGCAAGTTGATGCCGAGTGCACTGTGGCAGTTCAGTGATAACAATAATACTAATATATGGATTCAGTCTGCCGGCTCTATCAGGCAAAGGAGATATTTCTTTGTGTTATGGTCGTAGATGTTTGTATTGAGAAAATTCAGCCCTAAAGAACAAACTTATTAATGCTGATGGAACTCGGGTCTTTAACCATAAAAAGCGGAGGAATCTAGGTCTCGAGGAAATGACTTTCATTTATTCAGTTCTTTTATAGAGGCGAGCATTTTCGTTACTTGCTACAGACATTTCACAATAGCGAAGGAATTGCATCTCTAGGGCTCTGAAGTGTAATTAATGGTTCACTCCACTCTATACCTAAGGAAAAGCTTTTTTAATTACCTATCAAAAAGGATTCTGGAATTGATCAAACAGTGCTATCAAGGGGGCAGACTTGGTAAATAGACCTCTGATTTGTTCATTCAAGGGTTTAATAACAGTAGCTAGTATGAGGCCAGTAGCTAGAAAACAGCCTTTCTGTAACAGACTGTCCTTCAGCGGCTGGTGAGCTCAAGCCTTTAGAGAACACAGGGAGCTCACCTTTAATTTCGACCCTTTCTTTTGGCAGGTAGAGCTCTGTGGACTCACTGTTATATCTGAGCCATCAGTCAGCAGCTCTTTCGAGCTAAGTCATACATGTGTTTGCAAGTTCTGTGTCATGAGAGGAGGATCAGTGCTCGGGTACCGTGGCCCCTGCCCGAGGCCGTCGGAGCGGGCAGCTCCTTTGCCCGTCCCTATTAGATGTCCCTGCAGGAGCAGGGCAGGAAGGCAGATGGCTTTCAAAGAGCATCAGCTTTTGGATCAGTGGATCGGGGAGGGCTAGACCTGGTATTATTTGATTTTCTCCACCTCTGCCACTTACTCTGCCTCGTTGACCCACTTTTCAAATCCTCTGGGGATGCCGGGTGTTCTTTGCACTGCTTAGAAAAATGACACAAGAATCTCCAAATTAAAACACACCCTTAGGATTCTTCCCAGGTTAACCAGAGTGCGATGTAATAGGCCCCTTTGCAAGGAACATTTGAACTGGAGCAAATTCAGCGCTTTTCAGGAATTAGAATTTCTGATGAGTAGAAAATGACAACTTAAAAATAACCTCAAACACCTAAAAATATTTTGTGTAAAACTGAACATCACCTGTGAAGTGATTATTTAATCAAAATGTTTAGAGCAATGAAACATTTAGTTTCCCATGAAACATTTTGTTTTAAAATAGTAAATTTTCTGTCACTATCTTCTACCAATGCTTTCAGATTAACACTGGGTCACAGCAAATTGAAACATTTGTTAAAATTAAGCGTTTCCATCTTTCAGCTGAAAGTATTTCACAATCACAGTACAGGCACAGTATTTTGATTTCAATTAGGTTTATTTTTTAATAGGTTTATTTTTATTTTTTTTTGCTCCTGCTCTCAGTATATCTAAAAAACCACGCTAAAATTCTGAAAGCAGTCTGATTGCACATGTGACGTCAGTTGAAGCAGAGAGAAGGAAAAACAGAGACAGAAAATGGAGCAGACAGAATTGCCTCTGGGCAACAGATTGGGATTGCTTATTGGAGGGAAATTGAGTAAGAGATGAAACTAACTGAAGTGTTTTAATTAGATCCCAAATCAATGTCCAGATGTGGATTTTGAACAGTGCAGTGGAGGCATGTGTGTACACGTGCTCTGGGACTCTAGATAGATCTCAGCCAGCTTTGCCAAGTTACACAGGCAGGACATTTTCCTCAGGCTGTGAATCCCCTATAAATAGCCCAGGAGCCTTTGTGTGCACATTATCTGTGTGCAAAATCGGCAATAAAGCTTCACAGAGACGTACCCAAGTTTGAGCTGACTTTCCGTCTTGCCCAAGAGCAGAAGGAACTGGTGTGGACTGAGTAATTCTCTGTGCTGCTTCCTCTGCAGAGAGCTGAGCTCTGACCAGCTACTGCACAGTGCTTAGTGTTGTAATTCTGACTCAGTTCATTTGGGATATCGGTCGACAACTTAAATTTGCTCATACTGCTGCCTCTGGGCCAGTTGTGCTTATTTGTATATCCCCGTGTATGCCAAAGGCTTATCACTGCATTTTGGGAAAGCATTTCCTATTTGGCTGTAAAGGGCTCAGACTGGAACTGTGTAAAGCCCTCAAAGGAGGGGAAAAATCACTTGCTCCTTTGGCTGGGAGAGGAGACTCGCTGGGAATCACAGATACCACCAGCCCACTCCTGCCTTTACACCCAGCACCCTTTATTTGTGCTGTACCTCCACAGTTGTCACCGAGACTTGTAGTCATGACTTGACTCTGCTTATGAAGGTACTGTAGGTCTTCTCCCAACCTCTACTGAAGCTCTGCTTGCTTTGCATAAATAATGATATATTAATTCGAATGTGGGCTCAAACCTTTGTCTTCGAAATCCCAGATCATTGAATATTTAATTAGTTACACAAAGTTAAATTGCTCCAGTGAGAAGGAACAGATTAATACTGTCACCATGTTTCCCAGTGTTAATAAAAAATGAACGAGAAACTTTCCAACCACTTTTTCAAGCCATCATCAGGAAGGTTCTCAGACTGCTTTTGCTTGATCAGCAGCAGTAGGGTATGACCATGAGGGAGGACCGTGAGGCCGCCCAGATTGCGATACAGTAATACTCTGCCTTCTACTTTCTTGTGCGTAGAGCTGGGTGACTCCAAAGGGTTTGGGCAGACAGTACCAAAGTTTTTTGCAGGACGTGGCTCCTAAGCAGAGACTCCGCGTGAGCCGGACTCTGCGCTGTCTCCATAGTGGCAGTGCTGGATATGTAGTGGTTTCTCAGTTATTTCTGATACGCGATATAAGTTTTCTTTGGCTTTTCCCATTAGATATGTTATTGATTCCTTTTTGTTTAGTCCTAGCTTGGCTTTCCAATCAAGCAGTGATTTTAATTATACCACAAAGCATATAATATAGATCTTGATTATTAACACTGGCTCATTAGATAATGAAAGAAGGACCAGCAAGGCTAAATTAAAAAGAACCATAAAAATGAACAACCTTTTTCAAAACTCCACCTTATGTTCAAATGCAGTAATTTTCCTCTTGTAACATTTTTGCAGCGTCTTTGTGTATATTAATTGTTGAAGACAAATTCTGCGTGACTGTCAGCACTAATAAATGTAGATTTAGTGGAGGCTGAATTTGATTAACTAGGGAGCATGAAAAATAACTGATTGCAGTGTTGTGTTTAAATGCAGTAAGCCTGGAAGCCATTCCCTGCAATTTGTCTGCACCAGAATGAACTCTGGAATACACGAATAGTTTACCTAAGGTGGGTTGCGTAACATTGACTAAAAATTAGACGTCTAATTCAAGGTGATCAACTTGGCTGCCTTTATAGTCAATGGAGGAGAAGACGACGTGGTAGCATTGCTTAAGATGTACGGTGTGTGATGTCCTCTGGAGGTCTTTCCCTCAGGAACCTAGGACAGCCATCTTAAACAGGATTTCGGATGAATCCAATCCAAATATTAAGTGCTCCTAGGCATACAGAAACAAGTGGGAATTTCTGTGTTAGCAACACATGTTGAAGAATGACCTGCCAGCCTATGTAACCCAGGTAAGGTCCCCACTCAGCAGCTGCAGGGGCAAAATTGTGGAGACAGTACATTTTTCAGCTGGGAGGAGAAGGAAAGATGATCAAAAACTTATTTTGCGTCCTTCAGTTTTTCTTACAGATTATAAGACTTGTGTGTCTCATGATCTGCACATTTACAGATGCCTTAAACATGATTGCTGGGTTTTTTTAAAAACAGCTTTAGAGGCTGTAACAATTTTCTGAACTTGAAAACAGAGATTCACAATATTTTCATAGCAGAAGGAGTATTTCCTCCTTAAGAAGAGCAATTGTGGGATGCTGTCTTCAAATTATGTAGGCTATTCTTTCACAGGTAAATATGTAGCTGTAAAGCAGAAGCCCTGCTTGAGATCCGGCCATGACTTGGAGCTTTATGTTGGCATTTTAAAGTTTCTTTCATTTCCTTCCCCTGAGCCCGCGGCTGATTGTTGTCCACTATCCATTCCAGGGAGAAAAGGATATTCCTGTAAACTTCTGAACTGTCATGTTATGTTACCACTCCATGATATCACTTCACAGGATAAAAAGAAGTAACAGAACAAGTCAGGCAATGAATTCAGGGTGGTTTTTATTCTCATTTTATGTTTCCTTACATGTATCTCTGTTACACTACAACTGATACCCTTCTTATGGCTTTGAAGGAGCTTTTCTAAACGTGTGAAATTGTTTCTTTCCTAAAATGTGCATGCAAATTTAGTTCTGCTGACCATGTGAGATACGTATTATCTCCCAAGGTCTTCCTCATGTAACATGAAAAATTAGCTAGTTTTGGTTCCTGTTTTATTTGAATAGGTTTCATAGTATAAGAAAGTCAAGGTTTCAGGCCAAATAACATCAAGGTTTTTTAGTTGTTATTGATGTTGGTTGTGGCTTTGTGATAAAAACATGAACAGGCCAAAATGTCAGACAGTTTATTCTTCTGTCTGAAATAAAACTGAATTGTGAACTCCAGGTTGATGCAGTGTTTCATTTTAATAGTGCCAGTTCTTGCTTGTTTTGCCTGCATCTCCTGTTTGGAGTGAATTTAGTGCTAATAAAAGCAAGAGACTCTTAAAACTAGCCAGAGCCAGAAGTACCTGATGGTTGCAGGCTAGAAAATGTAAGCTCCCTGTCATAGTTAGCTTCATCTAGATCTAGTCGGCGAGGAGCGAAACGGCGGCAATAGCAGCGCCAAGTTCTGTAGCAGAGTGCTAGATTCAGGCAGGCAGGGGGTTCCCAGAGCCAGGGAAACCCAAGGAAGAGCGGTGAGACCAGGCAGGAGCCGGCAGATCTCCCATGGAGAAGGCCAAGAGGGTGACGTGGTAGGGGCGTTACCGGGGCAACAGCGGGAGATTCAAACACGGTGAAAGCGGAATCTCCATGTCTACACAATCAGCTGCATCAAAAGAAGTGTGGCCAGCAGAGCGAGAGAAGTGATTCTGCCCCTCTACTCTGCTCTGGTCAGACCTCACCTGGAGTACTGTGTCCAGCTTTGGAGCCCTCAATACAAGAAGGACACGGACCTGATAGAACGAGTCCAGAGGAGGTGCCACGAAAATGATCAGCGGGTTGGAACACCTCTCCTACGAAGACTGGCTGAGGGAGCTGGGGTTGTTCAGTCTGGAGAGGAGAAGGCTCTGGGGTGACCTAATAGCAACCTTCCAGTAGCTGAAGGGGGCTACAGGAAGGCTGAAGGGGGACTCGTTACAAAGGCCTGGAGTTACAGGACGAGGGGTTATGGTTTTAAATTAGAGAAGAGCAGATTTAGATTGGATATTAGGAATAAATTCTTTAACATGATGGTAGTGAAACACTGGAACAGGTTTCCCAGGAGGTAGTTGAGACCCCATCCCTGGAGATATTGAAGGTGAGACTTGACAAGGCTCTGAGCAACCTGCTCTAGTTGAGGATGTCCCTGCTCACTGCAGGGTGGTTGGACTAGATGACCTTTGGAGGTCCCTTCCAACCTAAACCATTCTGTGATTCTTTCCAAAGTTTTGGTTCTCTGAATCAGCACCTACCAGTGAAGATGTTTGATAGTTTTATGATATTCCTTTAGTGTCCTGAAAAATTCTTGTCTTCTGTTGTATTGCTTGTAAACCTTCTGCTGTGATCTCAGAAACAAACCACAGTTAAACCAGGTCACATTCCTGGATGTGACTCCAAAGGAGGTACAGAGATAGTTGCTTACCATGAAGTCTTTACATTCTTTTCCCTAAATTTCTATCAAACCAGCTGACTGTCTTAATCAGACATCATTGTGTAATTTTGACCTGCATCCTTTTAGCCACAAGAAATCCTGCAGCAGCTGAATGTTCCCACCTAGAGGCTTCCCTTGAAATACGATACAAGCACTGAGGAGCAGGAGCTCCAGACCTGTGCCGCCTTGATGCCTCCTTTGTAAAGCCAGCACCAGGCTGATAATTGTTGTCTCTGTTTCTTGGCTGTCCAGGAATGTTTAAATAGCCCTTTTTGAAGCAGGCATCATGCAGTATGTGTTACAAGCCTCAGAACTCCAAGGTAGTGAAAATCTACCTCTCTGCGTATAAGAGGAGGAGATCAGGACGTAAAATGTGGTTTAAAATCAGATTCCTGATCTCTGTGGTTCTTGATGATTCTGTGCGTTGAAAGGAGCAGTCTTGTGAGCACTGGGGAAACTCAACTGGGAGCTTTTAACTAGTTGCATTGTTGTAATGGCAGGGTCACTGGGGAAACACACAGCATGCTCTGTGTTTCTAGTAGTATATATTTTTTTTTTCATTTAGTGTGCAAATAAATGCTCTGTCCTAGAAAGACAACTAGGCAAAGTCTGTAATTAATGAATATTTGAGGAAAGTTGCTCTTTGAAATGTTAACTTGATAGGCGCTGCAATTTCTTAAGTTAAGAATCCTCTGTACGTTCTTGTGACCACCTCTGGTGTGTAGATTAGAATATGCATGAAAATAATGCTTGGAAAATACGCCAAATCGATATTTCCTATCTCCCCTTCCTAGAAGGAAATCTAGAAGTCTCTTGATCAGCAGAAGGTTAACAGTAGTGACGGAAGAGGAGGCAACGTTATTCTCTGTTTTCTGTAGAGAATTATGATATGTCTGTTACATTGTGTAGAGATCACCTAGGCAATAACAAGAAGCCATTCAATGGAGGAGAACAACAGAGCTGACTGCCCATCACAAATACACATCTCCTTATATGTCTGAAATAAACGCAGAAAACGAGGACAATTGTCCTGGAGACATCAGGCAAAATCCAAATCCCTTTGGTCTAAGAAGTGCACCTACAATTTTTGGTGGTGGTGTGGCAGGATTTATCAGTGAGGCATTAGGCAGCTCTAAATTACAGGAGATTTCATCTCTGTGTATTGCTTATGTGCAAAGCTCTCTGTTTCTCAGCTTCTAGAAATGAAGCCCTCTGGAGTTGCATTTTACCTGTGTGAGATGCCTTCAGGTTGTCAAATAGTTGCTTAATTAGTTTATTTTCTTCTTTGCTCCAAGGGATGAATATATTATTTATCCAGTCTTTTGTTAGTCTGCATTTATGTGTTTTGTCTTCAGAGTACCCAAGCACTGGGCTACCCTCTGGGGTAGTATGAAGCACACCTCTCTGGCAGAGACGGGTATTCAGACTTGACTAATGGTAGAATATTGATAGCAGCAATACTAATTAAAACAGTGCACTAAAATACCCTTGGGTGCTATTGCTAAGTTAGGCTGTACCCCTAAAATTCCAGAGGAAAGGCATAAATTTTAGTTATTTCCATCCACAAAGGGAACAGTTGTCTCATTCGGCAAGAGGAGTAAGCTTTCATCCCCTCTGTGGACGTTTCATTAGGACACAGTTCTCCCAGAGGGTCATGGTGCAGTTTACATTAAACTCAAGCTAAAAATGACATTGAAGCTTGGCTCCTGTATTTTCTACACTGCCTGAAAGCAAATGCATGACCTACAGCTAGTTCATTGGCTTATTGCCTTGGTGTTAGTAACCCATGTGTACCCAAGAGACAGGGAATTTGTGTTCTGTTTGCTCATAGAGGAGCACTTGACTCCTTTGCCTGACAGATCTGGAAGCAGTGGGGGGGAACGTTTCTTTAAGTACAGGCTTGAGCAAATAGTCTGGATGGAATAGGTTGAATGTGCCTGTCTATAGATGAGAGATGGAGAAGGACATGCTTGTGAACACAGCCTCAGTCTGCTGGGCAGGCAGTTAATAGGAATAATCTGCTCCCTTAGCGCAGAGCACTGACTACTAGGTTTCTTCCTGGGGGCAAATTAATTTCAACCTGTGAACACTGGGGATGTGGCTTCAAAATGTCTGTGGTCTATGGGTAAGTAGGAGAAAACACCAGACTATATAGGGTGAAAAAGGAAATTGATGCTGACAGACTGGGGCAGGAGCAGTGCATGGAAGGTGCTAGAGTGGCCGTTGCTTCTCAGAGTCAGGAGAAGACAAGCGTGTGCCCTTGGTCTGCTCAAATTCACAATCATACTGAAGTACGTTGCCTAATCTAGGATGTGTGCCTAATTTCTGTCAGTCTGAGCAAAGAGTAAGTGTATGCTGCCTGGATTTTCTGAATTAGGTGAGAGTTTACAGATACAAAAAAAAATAGTCCCCCTACGTTGATGTGTTCTGCTGCCATGAAGCGTGCATGCTAGACAGTAAACGTGGCTGGATTTTAATTTTTTTATTATTATTTTGAAATGTAACCAAAGTTGAATTAAAATACAAGGGTTTTCTGAAATTTCAAAAGTAATTAGAAGGTAAGAAGTTGTTGTTATTTAACTTCTAAATGCATGAAATTGTTGAATACTGTGCTGTTCACCTCTAGCTAGCCTTTAATTTAAACAAAAGCTATAAAAGTGCAATTAGGCTCCAGTCCAATGAAGCACTTAAATATGTTCCTAGTTTTAAGTGTATGAGTAACCCCAGTGAAGTTAAGACATGCTTAACTGCTTTATTTGAATAGGACATTTCCTAAGGTAGTTATAATGCACAAAGAACAATCCTGCAGGTATCACTGTAGATGTAAAGAGGAGTAAAGTTCCCATCTGCACTTCAGGATCTGACTGCTCTTAGGTTTTCACAAAAAGCTGGTTTTGCCCAATGATTTATCCTGCAGGGTCCTGATCCAAGATTTGTTGAGATCTTTGGATGTGCTACGTCACCTATTGATAAAGATGCTCGGTTTGTCAGACAGTTTCCTACTCATCTACCGCGGGAAATACATACGGCACATGCACCTTCATTTGTCCTCTCTGCTTGACTCAGAGACATGCCTTTTTATAGACATGCTGCTACGACCAGCAGACTCTCAGCTCAATCCCATATAAAGCATCTAAACATCATGGATTTAATACTCCCATTTTCAGTGCTAAATCAATGTTCTTTATGCATTTGTTCTTGGAACACTGCTCTATTTGAACCATAATTCTTCCCACATACCATAAACTTCGTCTGTTTTCACTCTGATAGAAATTGATCATTTAAAGCAAGAGGAAAAGCCCTGTGACTGCTATTTAAACATTTCAAGGCTGTTACTGGTTAGTCAAATCAGCTTGTGCATCACCTCTGCGCACCAAGTGCCATGATTACCGGGGAAGCGTTACCTTTCCGGGCTACAACCAGCCTGACACCTGCTGGGACAAGGCAAAATTAAGAGCTTTTCACTACGTTTTTGGCAGTGAGGGAATGGATTTACTCAGTTTATGACTGACCTCCCCTTTGGTTGTTTACTCCTCCAACTATCCTGTATTTGTACATAGGTAGAAAGAAATGTTCTGCTGCATAACTGGATTTGACCAGAGATTAGAGCTGGTCTCCCGTGAAATACAAGCAGCCCATTAAAGAAAGGATTGTTTGCCAAACATTGTTGTGTGTCCTCTCAAGATCATAAAAAACATTGTTAGCTGAAGTAATAGTGGAAAGTGATTGCATTTCTCTATCCTTCTCCTTACCAGCACCCTGCAATGTGACAACAAACCAGTAATGAAATCCGTGAAGAGCTTGGCAGCAGTTACCTTGAAAACTTTTTTATTGCCCTACATTTCTAGATAATGCTGTGATACTCAGCCTCTGTCCAGCACCAACAGCACCAGCTGAGGGATTGAAACAGTCAAAATTCAACAAAAGTACCTTCAATTTTTAATAGTAAATACTTGCAGGAAAATTTTTAATAGTCAAGGATAACTTTCTGTATTTAGATGTTAGTATCTGAATAATAAATAGCTTCAAGGGTACAGCAAACTGTTCTGTGCAAATGGAAAATGGTGAGTTTACGCTTATACATTATTTAATGAAAATTATTCCTTTGATTTCATCCTCTCCGCTTTTTTTCCCCTTATGCCTGGCATGGACTTGCAGTGCAATGGGAGAGATGTTTCAGAGAAGGTGGTATCTTAAGATCTGTAGTCCACTTTTTCGATATCTGGGCTATTACCTTCTCACTCCTTGCAGACATGCTGGGATTAATTCTTCCTTTGCTATAAAGATCTTTTCTTGGGATCTTGATACATCACCTGGAGTGGAAGAGTACTTCTTAATGGGAAATCTGCTAGAAATCACTGTTGGAAATTCAGATAAATAGCTGACTTCGCATTGCTAGATGGAGAGTAAATGACCCTTGATGGCAGGAACAAGAAGTAATGCCACAGGATAGCAGCCAATTTTGTGAATGCACCCTAGAAAACATTTTCTGGCTTCTTGAATGGCTCTTTGGGAGCCTTCCCTAGTTGAAATATGAGGTTTTAGTTTTGGCAAAGCACTGAGATGAGAGTATATTCTCTCCCCTCTGTAGACGGCATAGTTCCCAGAATTAAGTTTCAAAAAGTTGCAGAAAAAGTAGTGTTTTCTGAATATATTTTGCTGGTAGGAACTTCAAATCACTGCTATTGTGAATTGGCAAAATACCCTTAGTTTTGCCTTTAGTATCATTTCATTGGTTTTATATTCACTTAACTTCAAAGAGTTCTCTTGTGTCAAGAATTTTTCCATTCTACCTCTTTTTTTTTTAAGACAGCTCTTGCCTAGTTTTTACTTTTAAAGGATGCAAGCAAAATACCCAATTGGAACAGGGACCAAGGTCTTTCAGAAATCTTCAGAATCACTTGACAAATCTCAGTAAGTCATTAGTGTTTAATCACCTAAACTTAGGCAGAATACATGTCACTTCCAATTTACTTGGACTCTTCCTTAAATTTAAGTGCAGCACCATTAAAAATAAAGCCACATGAGGGATGCATGTTCTTTGGGGATTTTTGAAAAGCATTTGAAGGCAGATTTCAGCTTCTCCATTAATTTCCAATCAGGCTAATGCTTTGTGATGCAGCATGCATACAGCCACGGGCAGATCTGAATGGGCACACTAGGGGATAGAATGGAAATTTCTTACAGATGGTATTTCAAAACATATTAGTGACTCAAGTTAAGTTACCAAAAAAAAAAGGCAAGTGCTTCTTTTACTGCAGAAGGATCTGAGCGTGAGCTTTTATCCATCTTTCATGCTAATAGAGGGGCTTGTTTTAGAAGTGATTGAAACTAGTCTTAGCATTTTTATATGTATAAATCAATATGAGTATTAGACATGGTGACATGTTTCTGTGTTGTTTGCCTGAGGAAAACCAGAAATAGCTCACTGAAATACAAGGCCTCTTCTTTTCTGTGGGGTGGCTACTTTTGAGGAGTCTAATAATCTTAAATGTGAGGGTTAATAGTCTTTACAAGTGGAGCCATCTTCATGCTGCATGTGTTGGTTGTGTATATATATTGTGCTAGCAGTCATTGATTGACAGTTGTCAGGGCTTTCTACCATACACACAAAATAATTTGTCATAAAGAAGGGAGGAATTGAGTCAAATAGAGCAGCAAGTGTGTTAAAAGCCAAAAGATAAAAACATGTGTTGTTTCTTTCGTTGTTTTGGGTTTTTTTTGTGCAGAAAGATTAGTCCCACCTCTACCAGCCTAGAATTTAAGAAGAAAGGAAAAAGGAGAAAAGTGAATGTCGGATTGTCAGGAAACACTTGTCCCCTGTGTATTTTTGCAACTTCATGGGGAGCTTTAACCTACCTGTGAAACTGCCTGTGTCCCCACTTGAAAGGGCTCTCTCCTTCATGACAGTGTTACAGGACAGGAATTCCTGTAAACTTGGTCTTTTCTGTAGGAAATAGGACAGAGAAGAGAGAGTTCTAAGGTATAAAAGGCATTTATTTTAAAAAAGCTACTGGTGCTCTTGATTCTGCAGATCCTACAGTCATGAAGTCAAATTGTCCAGCCTGGGAATGTGGGAAGTTCCCAGGAACATGTTTGTTGATAAGTTCTTTGTGTATTGCAATCATTTGTTTGTGGTTAATATTAAAGGATACTTTTCCTTGATACGGGAAGTACCTTATATTAGCTCAGAAACAAAGATATGTCATGATTTCTTTCTGATGAATGGGGATGATTTCTTTCTTAGACTTTTGGATGCAAAACAAGGAAAAACGTGTCAAGGAGGCTTGCAAAAAAAAAAAAAAAAGCTGCTGGGAATTCCCACGGTATGGAGTACATTGAAGACTTTAGTTTATTATAATCCTGAAGATGACTGTCAATGTCACTGTGTACCAGAAAAGCTGGAGGAGAGATTATTTTAGTTGACTTCCCCTGAATATGAAGCACTGAAACACTGCGGGAGGAGGAACAAACACAGTTTGTACTCAGGAACAGTTGAAGTGTCTTTATTTTAGTGAATTTCTTCTTCAGAGATAACTGCTGAGGACATGCTGCATGGAGTGTGGCCAAGGGAGCAACTGAAGTCAAGTAGGAGTTACTCAGGGAAGGAGTGTTTGAAATAATACATCCTATGAAGATGATCTCTGGAGCAATAGAAAAAGGAGTTGTTTCATTGGCATTACATTTAGCTCTTGTCATGCAGTTTGTTCTATCAAGAAGAATCAGGCATTAGAGCTCAAAATTGGCTTTTGTTGCCTTCTCAAATACTTTCTTTGCTGAGGACCTAAAAAATGGATGGATAGAGGAAGTCGACGTTAATGCTGAATCTCCAAGTACGGGCATGAGTGTTACAGTACTCGCAGAGGCAGAGGGAAAACCATCCCAGTTTCTTTAGCTGTTACTCAAGGGAGGAAATTCACCCATCAAATCCTTTGTTCATCAGTGTTAGTGATTTTTTGGAGCTACCTAGACCACCAAGCTTAGAGCACCAACAAGAATTGTGCGGTCTCTTGTATCTGCACTTCCCCAAATAAATTCAGGAAAAAGAAGAAGGTGTTGATTTTTCTTCTGTATGATAAATCAAAGTGGAGGCTGTCCCTTAAAGTAACACAAAATACAACGAAATAGCCATGGCACTTTCTGGTACCACCATAGTTCCCAGGCTTTTTTTTTTTTGCGAGCAATTGTCACTTCTGTTTTTACCTTACTTGTAAATACAGTGGGCTGCTTCTCTCAAGATGCATGGAGCATCAGTGTTCTGTACCACTGCTCCCTTGTTCACAGTTGCGAGTTTACAATCTTACATGATTCCTAGCAAATGCTGTCCTTGAGCTGCTCAACAAGAGGAAAAAATAAGAACGAGTCTTGAACTCAAAAATTTACTGTTTTGTTTTGTATTTTTTTCCCTTTCGTGTAGGGCAGAAAAATCCATCCTTAGTAGAAAGAAAATGTTGTGGCACAATACAGTTAACAGCTTCTGTTGAGAAGGAGAATTAATTAGGAAGGAGTTGAAGCCCTCTGCCTGACAGGTTCATGATCCATGAAGCTAATCGGTTTTGTAGCCTGTCATTACTTTTGCCATGGACTGGTCAGTAGTTGCATCCTGTGCTGGCGAAGGAGACATTTGCAGCTTATCACATTTTCACTGTTATGCCACTGAGGAAAAAGAATGTAATGCTAGTTTATTTCTGCATCTGAAAGTTACTATTACATCTAGCACTTGCTGCAAAGCCTCAGTGGTTTTCTGGAGTAAGAAATCAGGCATTGAACTAGCCAGTAAATTTAGTGATTTAGCTGTTTTAAGTCATCTGTGCCTATGGAAGTCACAGCAACATTTAGCTTTTAGAAGGTAACTTTGTGTGTCAGATTACTCTGAGCCTTTGGTTTAACTAGGTTCAAAACATACATTGACCTGGTGATTCAAAGTAGTATTTGTAAGCATTAACAAGCAAGGACTCAATAATCTTTATGATATTTATCTTTGTCTTTTCATTGATCATGTAACAAATGAAGTGCTCTTTCCATCTCTTTCGCCTGCTGTGGCTACAAAACATGAACACAGACCATTCTGCAGCTTTCAAGGTGTGGAGCGCGTTGGGTTTTTATGTACTAGAATTGTAGAAGAGGATTTTTCATGCCCAGCAATTTCATCAGGTTTGTGAAGGAGAGAAACCTACAGTTATCTCCATCCCAGTGGTTCATTGGAAAAACATATCTTGTATTAAATACTTTAAAGATTCATGAAGCAGCTTTAATTTTGTTTGCATTTCTTCCTGAAGGGTAAAGCTGTCAGAAATCTCTAAACGCATTGCTTAATCCATTTCTAAATTCAGTATATTAAGGTCTGCAAGCAAAACTCGTTTTTGGAGTTTAGCAGGTGTGCAGAGAGGAGAGAAGGCAGGAGAAAGAGTAGGAAAGATTTTTCTTTCCTTGGTAATGCACCTGAACTAGCTGCATGGCTGAAGTGTCAGCCCTCCACAGAAGATAGTGCAACTCAAAAGGACTGTAAGACCCGCTCTGGTAAATAGAGGACTTCACATGTTTCTGTTGGGTCAGATACAAATAGACTAAATGCAGCTGTCAAGGAATAAAGATTCAGACATAAGAAAATGTCCTTCCTTTTATTGCCTACAAGCTCACAGGGCTGCCATGAGCGGGCCTATGTGCAGCTGAGAAGCTTTTGTTTTCTGATTGTCCCAGTTTCTAATCTATGACCTTTTTTGTGTTCGTACACAATTATTTTTTCCCAAGGTTCTGGTCTGCCAACCAAAGAGCCTTTTCTGATTTCTTATGCTTGCATAGCGCTCACAACTGGGCTCTGGGGGCTGACTGTGAAATGTGCTTTTAAGGAACCAATTCAATGCAAAGGAAAGAAAGAGAGAAAATCATCTCCAGAGTAGAGAAAGATGATCTGACATCAAGCTCTCTGTCACATGGAAAGGAAGTATCTCTGGGTTGCAAGCCAAGCTGTGCAGAAGCCAGGGCAGAGCAAGAACACTCAAAGACACTTCCCAAGACAACAGCAGGATGCCTCAGGTTGGATGCTTGTCAGGTTGTATAAAGGTGCCTAAAGGGCTGTTTTCTACGTCAGGTCTAATCCATCCTCAGCTGCTCCATGGAAATGATTAGCCATGGCATAGTTAGTCTTCGCTTGGACTCACTAGTCCTGAATTCTTCCAGCGGTGTGTTTCCTACAGCATACCTGTCTGCCCTGGAGACAGGCACTGCTGCTCATGCAGACCTGAAGTTGTGTGCTGTTTGTACACAGTGAGACCTGATGACAGTTCATAATATTAATTTAGAATCACAGTAGAATTAAATGTGAGTTATACCTGGCCAGCTTAGACCATTGTTAGCTACCACAGAGGTCAAATGTACGCTCTAAGTTCTTCTCTAACTCGATAGGGTTACATGGATGTTAATAACGCCAAAATTCATGTATCAATTATTCTCCCTCACCCGCTTGCTCGAGTTCGTAATGGGATCAGACCTGGTGCAGAGAAGTGAGGCCATGGTGGTGCCCAGCTCCCTTTCCTGGCAAAGTGCTGAATGTAGTACTGGTGCCGTGGGCTCTCTGAGCAGGGCAGCCAAGCCTCTGTTCCCTGAGAAGGGCTGCCTTAAACACTCAGGAACCTTACTGCACAGTGTCAGGGCTGCCAGAAATGGGTGATTTCTTACCCAAGTCCTTTTGGTGGTCAGGTTGAAGTATATAAGTGTGTGCCTTGCTAGGACACCTTTGTACAGTTTGATGTCCTCAACTTCTAACTACTTTTCTTCTCAAAATGGGTAATATAAGTGACTTGGCTCATATTAGGCTCCTCCATCATTACCTCATAGATTTCTTGACCGATGCTTTCCCTCTGTTTCCAGGCTGCTGCTCCAACCATTTTCTGAGGATGCCCTATGCCTTACTGAAAGTCAATAGGCTTGTTACAGCCTTACTTTTCCTGGGACTTCTCTGGAATGAGAGAATAACCTATTTTCCTGCTGCCACGATCCAGGGCCAAAGTCAAGGGCTGCAGCAAGGAGAACTTCACATGTCCTCCTGACGCTCTGACTTTCTCAACCTTGCATTCAGGCACGAGTGACTGAATGTTCCATTGCAACGTGCTCAGTGCATTGTCAGCATCCTGCCAAGAATGGAGCTCCAAAGGCGTTGTAAGGTGACAGTGGGCATGGTGGTGCTTTGAGGGTAGAGCATCCTTGCGTGTGACTTGCTAATGGCACGATTTGGCTCAGGGTGTCGGTTGCTGGTTAGAGTTTCTTGGAATGAAGGAAGTATTAACTGTAAATTGCTGTGGCTGGTATCTAATTACAGAATACATTGGGAAGTAATTGGGCGACAATACAACAAAGCACTTAAGCACCCACTGATTTTTAAGGAAAGGCCCTTAAATCCTTAACTGGGATTGCTTGTGCTTTCAGACGTCGTCAGAAGTGTTTGTTAGTGGACCAATACTTTCTGCTGACTACCTCAGCACATCTGTCTCATTTTCTGAATGGACTGACAGAGTTGGGAGTTCAAGGTTGACTGGAAGTTGCTGGAAATAAACTCCTAAATCACTGCTGTACTTTGAAAAGTCTACTCAGCTGGACAGCTTCTTGTTCTGTTCTTCATCCTAGCCGTAATAAATAAAATTATGACAGCTTTTAAACCACTGCTAAATTCTGAGGTTTGCCTTTGTCTATCTAGATGTTGCTGCTGCCACAGGGTCACCCAAGATATTCTAATACATAATGGTTGGAATGCTCTTTCCAAATGCAGACATAATGCAGTTTTTCAACTCTGCCTTGCTAACAGAGAAAGGGGAGAACTGACAGAAGGAAGGTTGCAGTGAGAAGTGATTGAGGTGACTTAACCCAGATGGGATAACAAATTCAAAGCAGCCTTTTATCTAAAGCAGTCCATGATGCTCCACAATGTAAGTAATTATTGAGAACCATGACGTGAAAAATCTTGTGAACCAGTGAGACTGTGGAGTCACACTTAGGATAACACTGCATTGATTTAGTTTGACAAAGAACAAATAAATCGAAAGCGGAGGTTATGGTTTAGGTGTCCTGGTTTTAAAGCTTGAGCTAGAAATACCAATTTTCTCAGAATGTAAGTGTGAGAATGGAGGAGAAGCGTTGGGGATTAGTCCTACTCAACCTTTCAGTCTGGACAGGAACTTGTGGCTGAGTCCCCAGGTGCCTCTGTCCACTTACCAATATAACAAATAATTTTTTACTCCGGAAAAGTTCAGCAGAATTTCTTGATCAGAAGGTAAAGTCAGTCCAGCCTAATCTACTGAGGTCTTATACTGATTCAGTGGCTCACTGTCTTTTCCTAGGCAAAATACTTTGATTCTTCTGCACACGCCTCTCTGCTTCTAACATTTGCATTCATCTGACCGTTCCTTTGATTGCTTGGCCTTCTACATTGCAAGCACTGCTTTGCCTGCCCTATGATTCTCACTGCACTTTCTCCTCTACCATAGCCTCCTTGCTATGTCCAGAATTTGGCTACGTGGTCTCTTTGCTTCGCTTCTTTCCTTCTGGCTCTGAGTACTGATGCAGAATCCCACCAGGATGCACAGTCTGGGGTGGGATCCCTCCTCTGCCTCACCTACGAGCAACGCACCCACTCCTTGAGTACCAGTCTGAGTTACTGAGATGCAATTTGCTATGTCCTGCTGATACAAGTGAGGCTCTGAAGCAAATTGCTGTCAGATAAAGATGTCCCTCATCAAAGAAAATCTTGCAAAGTACATGTTTTTAGCTGATGGCTCTTTCCTGTTAGTGAAATATTCCTGATGGACTTCTTTGATCTGTTGGTGTGGTCAAGAGGAAAATCACATTCCAAAAGGAGGCTGTGTCAGAGCATTCCCACCTCCTGTAAATCTCTGTCCTTGTTCCGAGTTTATTTATAGATTGTGTAGAAATACTGCTTAGCCAGAAGTTTTACACAGTGGTCCCCTGTATGGTACAGGTCAGCGGTAAGCTGCTGATAAGTAGCTACGGCAACACTGTAATCAATGACAAGTACTCAGGTCTCTGAGCAAATAGTGCTGGGATGAGTAGGAATTACAGATAATTGCACTTTACTAGAATTCATAACTGATTTCCACAGGTTACCCAACAGTCAAGCCTTTGCCTCCATCCCCATCCCCATGACTGCTGATAGTGGTGGGAAAAAAAGCGATTGTTATGCCAAAGGAATGAGCAAAGAGGTCAGAAAGTTTGATAAGAGCAGAAGTCATTTCCTGTGATATCATTAGCAGTATATTGAAGAGCGGGTTCAGTAATTGCTATTCTGAGTGGCTCTTGACTGTGAGAACATGTATGCCATTTTTTTAAGTTACCATCTTTGCTAGTGGGAGAGAATTCCACTAAAATAAGGCAGTGTAGTGTTACAGAGGGGCATGGGCCAGGGGCTTGGGAAGCAGAGGCTCTGCCCTGTGCTATGTGACTTTTCCAGGCCCCATTTTTCCCTTCTCAAAATGGTCTGTGGTAACATAGATGTATCGGTGCGCAAACACAAAAGGAAATTGTGATTCTCAGGATGTAGCTGCCTAGCAAGGTGATGATTCGGATGGAAATATTTCAAATATGTATTTTTTTTTCAAATATTTCAGCAAGAGTGTGCTTGTACAATGAATGCCATTCATGAGTTATTGCTGCACAAACTGAAAAATCAGAAAGGGTAGCTAGTGCTCTTTGTGTGGACAAATGCAAAATTTGTTGGAGTGAGTCCTGGTTTTATAAGTATGAGATCTAATTACGAGTTAGCAGTAGACCTTCTGATGGCTCCCCTGGAAGTACAGGCAGGCTGTGTTATTGTGGGCCTTCTCCAGGTTGCTTTTGAGCAAAATCATTGATATTCCTTTGTTTTTCCAGAGGTGCTTTTATCCTTGCAGAGACTGAGGGCTGCTACAAGTCTACGTGCATGCCGAAACACTTTGGTATTCCTAGCTATGTTCTTTCTTTTGAGTTTTTACTGCATCTTTTTTGGAGGTTAGAAAGGATAATGCCTGCAAGTCTCTGTATTCTAGAGAGCAGTGAGGAGAGAACGCTCATCAGTGTATTTTACCTCCCAGTGGCTGCTTGGGTTTGAATTCGTTTTTTCTTCTCTCCAGGTGCAAACAGATGACCTACCCAGATGACCTGCCCCAGATCTCTGTGGTCTTTATATTTGTAAACGAGGCGCTCTCTGTCATCCTGCGCTCTGTGCACAGCGTCGTCAATCACACCCCCTCGCACTTGCTCAAGGAGATCATTCTGGTGGATGACAACAGCGACAATGGTGAACACACGTAACTTTTCCTCTAAATACAGTATCCTGTGCGGTTAATGGACATGGAGTGTAAATCAAAGGGAATTTGGTCACTACTAGTGGAATCCCTTTTTTTTTTTTAAATGGTGGGATGAAACGTCATGAAATTATTCTGCATTTAAAGAGAAAGGTCATACATGGAACCACTGATTTTTGGCTAATAGGCTAGATCAGAAGTTGATTTCAATTAACGTAGCTCTGTTAGAGTCAGTAGAATTTACCAGAGTTTGGGTCTGTTGATTAAAGGGTTGATGGAGCCACTTGCACAAAGCTGTGAGTAAATACTATTTGTATAACAAATATTATATAGATAAACCCTGCTGTTTTCATGGACATCCTCACCGGATGAATTACATTTTTATAGGCAATATTAATATAGAAATGACACTTTCTCCAAATTTTCAGATCCAGAGGAACATGAACATTAATAGGTTAACAGTTTAATTTCTGCTTACAAGGAAAAGTGGGGCTACAGATTTGCCTTAAAGATAGTTTCTAACCCTTTACATGGCAGCACACTTGGCTTCTCGGTGACTAGCAATTTTGAAGTTGGTATACCTTAGACTTTTAGAACAGTTGCAGCTTTTCAAATCCTATTTGTTAAAATAAGGCTCGTGTTTAGCACTTCCTCCATAGATCAACAGCTTTGAATCTTCCAGTTTTAAGTTGCTGTTCCTCTTCAAGATCTCCAGAGAGAAAGGAGGGTTGATAGAACAAATCATTGGAACAAAAATAAGTTCCAAGCCCTGTAGATTTAAGAAACCTTTTGTCCAATTCTGTTTTCAGTTATGGCAGTGTAACCTGTGGAGTAATTACATGAGATTGTGGATTATTCAAGTCAGTGTAATACAGAGGAGACTTGGACTCATTGCTTCTCAGTGAACTCCTCTGTTGCCTTTCTCTGTCAGTCTTCCAGATAACTGGAGATTTATCAGGTCTTCGATGCTGATGATAATGATTATACTGTGCAATATAGATTAGAAGAATGAGGCTTCTAATGTCCTGGAAGCTTCTACTAGTTTTCTTAATAAATATATTTGAGTAAAATCCTCATTATGAATAAGTTGCAGTGTAAATGGATTACCAAACTAGACTGATTTAGAAAAATACAGGGACCATTTTGGTAATTTGCCTGTTTATAAGCTTATTGAAATGAAGTTGAATAAAGGAGTGAATGAGTTCTGCTTCATCTGTGGGTGAATGCTGAAAAATGAACAAAAAAGTCTGTTTGAAACCTTCAATAGCCATTTACTTCAATGGGGAAGAAACCTGGTATTGAGGAGTCTTAATTATATTTAAGGGAAAACTCTTAAAATGAAGGGAAATTAATTCTGGTTTGAATTGGGTCTTGACCCAAAATCCATTGAGGTTATTTTTCAAACTGTTACTGAGTAGTATAAATCAGGAAAAAACCCCCACCTATCTCCCATGTTACGCTGCTGTAAGATCAGAATTGCTCCTCCAGAGGCCAGTAGTAACCTAATGCAAGTCAGCAGAGTTAGAATACTAACTATTTTACACAGTTATCTATTTAGACAAACTACTTCTTCAAAACAATACTCAAATGCATCAGGCTGTATTAAACCTGTACGAGTCTAACAGTAACTGCTCCTGATGCAAGGAGAATTTCTCTGAGACTAAGGGTTTAGGAATATTTAAGAATTTCCCTTTCTGTTGCAGAATAAATCAAAGTAAAACATAACGTTGCAGGGCTTTTCTCATTCTGAATATTTGTGTGGATTTTTTTTTTTTTTGTCCTGCAGTTGAGCTGAAGTTTAATCTGGACCAGTATGTCCATAAAAGATACCCAGGTCTGGTGAAAATAGTGCGCAATAACAAACGAGAAGGACTGATTCGAGCCAGAATCCAAGGGTGGAAAGCAGCAACCTCTCCTATCGTTGGATTCTTTGATGCTCACGTTGAATTCAACATTGGCTGGTAAGTTGTTGACTGTTCCCACAGGGAGAGCAGCACTGTCACACTGTGCCCTGTGTCTCAAAGGCTGTGAAAGAGGTTTGCTCAGCAACAGGGAAGATGAAAAACCGTAGAGATGAGACAACTGTAGGCTGGTGTTAGCACATTAGCAATTACTTTTGAATAATATTCTTTATTACTGCAACATTGCCAACAATCTTCTGCAATGGCTGCAAGATCCATAAAAAAGCCGTTGTGCCTGCTCTGGTACAGCTCAGTGGCGAGAGAAATAATTTAAACCACAATGAATATGAAACCTCCAAAGAACTCAAATGGCGAGACACATTAAGGAGGCTCTGGGCTGAAGGCAGATGCATGCTTTCAAGTAATTTTTTTTAAATCTCCGTGTTATTTTCTGTCATTTCTTCTTAGAAACTTGAATACCAATCTGATTTCCTCATAAATCTTCTCGCATTTACATTTGAGGGAAACATTGAATTGTCTCCTGCATTTTTAATGGGGCTTGAAATTAGCACGCCTTTCCTCATCGCCTTTGTTTTGATGGGAGCAGCACGGATGTGGCAAGCAGAGTTTTGGGCTTAATGGGCCAGATCTGCAGTTGGAGTAAATCTTTGTAGCACCACTTAGTGGCCAATATTCACATTACTGGGAGTCGAGACTGAAGGAACTGACTGTACAGTCAGCTGGGAAAGGGCTGCTGGGACCTTTAGTATGTAAAATGTGTATTTTCCAAAGATAGACTTGTATTTGATAATGATGATGCAGGGTTATGGTGGAGCTGATTATGCTCTGCAGTTCTGGGAGATATCCCCAAATTAAAACTAAAAATAGCTGTACTTACAAGCAGAGAGAAACTTAATTGCAAAGAAGCAGAGTGTTTATTTTTAAATGTTCATGAATATCTTTATAAAATGGAAGATGTAATAAAATAAGTCTTGTAGTGCACGTGCTTTATGTTCACCCTGGTTTGTTTTTTTTTTCCCCAGGACTATGAAAGACTATAATAGCAGTTGTAATTTTCTAGAATCTTAAGAGCTCTTTTTAATTTATTTGTTCAGTTTTAAAGCAGCTAGATCTTTCAAATAATTGCAGATGTTCATGTAGGGTAATATCAGCTACTAGACAGAATCAAGGACTGGGAGGAACACGCTCTGGGTGCTGTTCCCACTGCTGGTCCTGGCCAAGCTGCAGGTTTTTGAGTCTTGCAGAGAATTTTGTTACTGCTTCTCTAAAGGATATTGAGCTCTTGCTGATGTAGTCTACTCAGAGAAGCTAGGCAATGGTGTCAGTAAGCAGGAAAGCGTTTTTGTGATTGATTTTGGGTTTGTTTGGTTTTGTGTGTTTTATTTTATTTTTAACGTTAGTGCATTAAGGTTTGCATTAATGTCAGAAAGGGTTGAAATCAGCATAGCAAGGACCTAGACTACTCAGTAAATGAGAGTGTGTTTATATCCAAGATAAAAAGTGTTTGCATTTACTGTATCCTCCCTGGTGTACTCTCCTTTCAACAAGTGTGCTTCAGTCTCAGCAGTACTGCTGAGCCAGTCTGTGCAGCTGCTTTGAGACCACTTGGCTTCTGGAGTGGCCGCAGAGGATGGATGAGAGTCGCAGACGTGCACCAGAAGCATCACAGGTTCCTTAGTTTCAGAGCTGCACATGGAGGCTTCAGAGTGTTCCCTTCACGCACTTCTGCTGTTGTTCTCCACAACTTTTGGGGTTGCTGACAACCATCTCAAACCTTGTTTTACCTGTTTCCTCCTAGTTTTAATTCTGCCCACCTGTGCACGTGCAGTTGCCTGTCATCTCAATTCTCCTCTCATCTTCTTTTACTGGGAGGGACTGGAAGTCCTTCCACCTGGCCTGCTTTATTTTTTCCCATCTAGGTAACGTTACCCCTACTCTGTACCCTATAAATTTGGTAGTCATGTGGGAGTGTCTTGTTGAAGTACAACTGTTCTATTCTCCTACTAAGTCTCGTCTTGCATGAATATTTCCCCCCATTTTCAATGTATATTCATGTATTCAGAGGCCACATGGATTGCTCCCACTTAAAGCTGTCTATGGATTATTTGTGAGGCAATTAAAAAGAAGCCAATTCCTTTACCACAGAAAAGAGCATTAACTTTCTGTTTGGTTTCTGTTCCATTTAAAAGTCAAGTACCTGCAGTGCAATTTTAGTCTTCCAATCTATGGCTGCTTTACCTGCCTAATCAGTTGGCAGATTAATTCATAAAGAATCAGAGATGGACTTCATCACTTTCTCATGAAATATGCAGGACTCTGACAACAACAAAAAAATTATTTAAACAACAGTTGCCCCATTTATGGGTGAGCTTTTGCCTTATATTGCACTATAGCATTTTATGGGCTCTCACAGCATTACTCTCCAGGGACACTTCTTTTGAACTGAAATACAGTCTGGTAGGATATAAAAAAATAACTCTACAGCCTGGCAGGTCAAATTAACTATTGAATTATTTATTTTGCTGCACTTAATTGCTGCTTTTTTGCTTCTCAGGTGTTGAAAAGTATTGGTGCAGAGCAGAGATTTTCTACTGACCTGTTCCCCTTAAGGCTTTTGATAGTGTGAGCCAATACTACTGCTGTGAGAGCAGAAGTGGAGAGGATTAGCCAAAAGGGAGGCTATTACTATTAATTCTAAAATGGAGTTTTAAATTAAAATTACATGATAATGTATGTGTATGGCTTATATGTAGAATTCCACCTGTCCTGGAGTTGAATCTTGTCTGGTTTTAATGGCTACTTAATGTAAATAGGAGTCAGCATCGAGAGTCAGCAACCCAGTAGAACCAATAGGTATAAAAAGCTCCTGTACATTCCTCTGTGAGGGTACATATAAGCTTGTATGGTTGAGTTTTCCCTTCAGTTCTCTGAAGATTTCAGCATTCCTACTCAGACTTTTGTATTAGGTCCACCCTCTGTGTATGAAGCAACAGCCAGTAACACTGAGTGCAGCCCATTGCATCCTGGCTGCCAATTGTGTTGCAGAAGATGTAGAGCGTTATGTAGACGCCTGTCTTTGAGAGATGGGAAAGAATGATGTGACAAGGAGAAGAGACATTCACTACATTCTATCTAGGAGCAAGAAAGAGACAAAGCAGAGATTGGGGTGCTGATTCTCTGAGTGAAAGGACACATTGAGTGAAGGAGAGCAGAAATCAGTACGTGAAAGGCAGAGACCACATATATTAGCAGCCATAAAGAGGGTGCTAGAAGCCATAAAAGAAGACATAATGATAGAATATTACACTTGCTTTCTATCTTAAGAATTGCTTTTTGCTCCTATCACAGAGGTAGTATCAAAGCACTGAATGGAGTTATGAAGTACTGTAGTAATTAACATTTTGCCGGACAAAGGGAATATCAGTGGAGTAAGAGGATTTAATCAAAATATTTCAATAGACCAGAGAGACAGAGACAGCCTGACATGAGAAAGAGGACCTGGAATATAAGCCGAGTATCTATCATTATGGATTATGCCTGAAGTTGGCAGTGTTTTAAAAATACAGAAAACTGATATTTTAATGAACTGAGAAGAAGAGCTAAAGATCAAGCCTCCTAGTCCTATGGATGACACTTTGCAGATGCCATTTTATACTGTAGCATGTAGTACAGTTTGCTGCGGTGGCTGTAAGCAATGGATTCCCAAGCAAGTGTGTAAAGAAGAAAAGGAGTGGATTTCCTCCTAATCTTCTGCTGACTTTGGTTATCCCGAGTACTCTGTAACAGCGACATGCTTATGTCCTGAAAGCTCCCTCGTAAATATTTTCATGCAATGTACTGGAAGCCAATCGCTAGCAGCAGGTAAACTCCCCCCTGTTCAAGCTCAGGTGGCGCTTCAGGGTCCTGGCAAGGTCCAGATGGTTCGTTCTTTCTAGTGAGAGAAGCACTGGTGAGGGTGAAATTACCCTGTGCATTCTCTCCCCTTGGGAGGGTTCAAGGCTGTCGCCCCTGCTCCGGACATGGTTCTTCGCAGCTTCCCTGCTACCATGCTGAGTTAGACCTGGGAAATTTTATTTATGCAAATGCAAAGGAAAGACCTTCTGTTTACTAAGGGAGTTTTTTTCTCAGACAAAGCCTCTCCTACTCTACCTCTATTTGGTAACTTAATGGAATACATGTTTTAGATAGCAAAAGTAAACTAATATTATCTGAGTGAAGAGGGAAGCGTGCAACATAAGCCATGTGGGCCTTTCAGATGCGTGGGACAGTGCCAGCTTACATACATAGGACATGCCAGAAAAGCAACTTCAACTATTCATCTAGCTAAACAACCTGGAGTGTTCATTGAAGCATCCTCATTGCTTTGCAGTGGTGCAGAAAAGAGCTATTCACATTTGGCAGCCAGAGAGCTGATCTTTAACTCTCCAGCAGGCGTTTATGCCACGTTCACTCCATTCTGGCTGGGGGCTGCAGGTCTGAAACCTCCCTGGGCACACACACAGGACTGCTGATAGAGATGTCAGGTAGAACAGATGGAGAATTTCTCTCTCCTCTTGGAGATGAAGGAAGGGAGTATGAAATTTATTTTTTTTTAGTTCTCTGAACACTTATTTACAGGAAAGGCATTCTGCATGAAATATTCCTCAGCTGGCCTCAGTGAAGAATTATCTATGTCAGTAGATCTGCTTGTCTGCATCTGATAAATGTATATTGTTAGGGAAATGTGAGGTAGCCTATAAAATCACATGCAAAATAAACTTCCAGTTTACGCAGATTTTTTTTCTTACATTTCTGTGTTCAGTTTTTACTTCATGGTACCTGACGGTGGTACGGGCAGAGTAAAATATAGCGTTAAACACACTAAGCCATAAAATCTTACAGATGAGATTGTGTTGTCTTTCATTTATGTCTTCCTTAAGCCCTTGCAAGAAAAAAAAAAAAAAAAGAAATTCAGATTTGTGAAAGGAAAAAAAAAAGCTTGGATTTTTTAATATTAATTCTTAATATTATTGGAGTGAAAATTAGAATAGCGATAGTGGAGAAGAAAAAAATGCACATTTATCTCAAAAAAGCCCCCAGAGATTAGGGTATTTGAGTACTCACTTGGGACAGGGCAAAATTTAAGAGAGGCATTTCCCAATGCAATTCCTGCATTTACTTTTGGACCGATTCAGAAGAAAAGTGACACTAGTGGGGGGCAGGGAGAAGGGAGTTGTCAGATGCCTAGTACATTCATTCATTATGGATTGGAAAAGAAGACTAAACCAGCATTAATGAAAATAATGCAATGAAATATAAATAAATATATACAAATCCAGTATTGAACCCAACCCCCCGATGTAAATTACATCACTGCCACTACCAGCTGCTAACTTCAGAAAGTGCAGTTAGTTAGAAGAAACTGAGCTGAAAAGTAAAATCGCTGAACAAAATTAGTTCTGTTCTATCTCAAATCAGGACACCCTGAAGTTGTGATTTCTATTGAAGTACAAGAGCTGGACAGCAGAGGATCTGGCCTGAGGCATGTGTGTGGTTTCTCTTAGATCGATTGCGTTTATTCCTATGTTGTGCCTTTTTAAAAGTCTGCTTGAAGTCAGCAGGTGTCTTTACATATTTTAAAAGGTGGATTATATAATTATGTGTGCCGAGGAGCTCATTACTAACTTGTTTTTATCTGTTATTTTATCGGGATGAAGCTGTTCTTTTCAGCATTGTGAAAAATTAGACTTCACCATTGGCATGAACTCTCCATCAATCTGATAAGGATGTAAAACAGCGTCTAATTTTTGTTTGCTATGGTTTCCTGGGGGATTTGAACTGATCTGAATTGGCCTAATGTTAAATACAGAATGCATACACGTTCAGAGGTAGACTTACAGCAGGATTAGAGAAGCCTATGTGATCACAGTATGACCCCTGCCTTTACTCTCAATCTTTTTACCGGCTTATTCCGTACTCTGGGTTAAATTCTGCCTTCCAACTCTTTTCCTAACTCTAACATTTATCTTGGGAGCACTTATTCTTTGAGGCCCACAGTACTGGCATTGCTAGAGCTCCCACATGAAGTCACCAACTTGGAAAATCCAGAATGGATTTCTGATAATCCAGGAGTTGATCCACTGGTAGGCGAAAGGATTAAATGCATGAAACGCACTTGCTATGCTTAGTGATATGTTCAACAGTCTTTGATAAATGAACTTATCCTTTTGTTATGAATTTGCTATTGATCAGAGCTTCCTTCTACAAATTCCCTAAGAGAGTTTCTGTAAGGAGTTATCACTTACCAAGGCACCTGCTGTGGATGTTCCTCCCAGCACGTCCTTGTGCCTGTGGGAAGCCCACCAAAATCATGGAACAGCAATACACTTTGTGGATTTTCAACCAAGCGCTGTCAATCGCACAGCTGAGTCCTGGGAATGAGACTGTGTTGCAGGAATTCTGGAACTGCTTCAGAGAAATGAAACCCAAGTGAAAATAGCCTTTAACCTAATGGAGTTTGTAAGAGAAGTAAATTTACTGTCCTTTCTCTCGGCTTTACCAATTCACAAACAATCTATTCAGAGTGAGAGGAGGACACTGACAAATACGTATTTTTTAGAGGGGAGGAACTTCTTATGTCTCTCAAGTTCCAGCCCAAACTGTCTGCTTCATTGTGATTAGATGGAAAAAAAGAACTGTGTGATATGAAGCGCTACCTTTAAAGCTGAACCTTTTGATTATATTTAGTTTCCTGAAATCCATCATGTCTATGATTATGGCTGGGAGAATTTTTCCTCTTGCTCCAGTAAATAACTTGTTAACAATATGTGCTACTCTGTGCCCATAAAGCACGTTGACTCTGATACAATCTAGGAACCTAATATTTCTGCATCTGTGAAAAATAGAGATGAATCTCGAAATTCACATCTGGCTTATGTACGTAATCAGGAGGGGCTGAATCCTGCCTCACTGCCAGCAGTGGCCGTGTGGAAAGGAAATACTCAATATATTGCAGCTCATCAGCATAGCATGTTGAACATGCTTGGACTTCTGAAACCTCTTCCACTCTGTCGTTTTAGTCCTGGGAGCTGCCAGGAACACTTGACTCCTGCAGATGCACAATGGAAAAAACAAGACAAGGGGAAAAAAAACAGGGAAAGAACGCTGGTATCTATAAAGAGAATGTGTAAATTTACATAATAATGTAGAGGCTTAAAACTAGGAAGAAAAAAAATTAGAAATTACTAGGAAAGATTTAATCATAATCCTTTCAAAAACCTGAAGCAGTTAGACAAAGCCAGAATTACCAACAAAGCTGACAAAGGATTTGATGAGTGTGCAGCTCAGCTTACAGAGACAAAGGCACTGTGTAAGTCCATTGAGCCTAATAGAGCTACTCCAAGGCTGGACTTTGCTAGCAATGAACAGCAATAAAAACCCCTCATATCTCATGGATTGCCTAAGATAAGCAATGTAAACACAGTCCATTACTCTAGTCCTGTTCAAGCTCATAGTCCTTCTTCATTGGGATCTTGGCAGGCAGGAAAACAGAGCACTAGCGGTGTCAGTGGTGCAGAGGGCGCTGGCAGAATCTGGAGTTTGAATTTTCCTCTAGGTCTCACTGAGATGAGCTAGGACTTGGTGTCTGAATCTCCCATTGCTATTTCTGCTGTCCCTGATAGGGCAAGACATGCTGTGAAATCTCTCAAGTGTACGATGTTTAATGGAAAGGCTTCTCCCTTCTGAGTTGTGCTGAGGAGCAGAGAACAATTCTACACTGGATTTTCTTTTTCCGCCTGTGGCTCAAAGCCTGTTCCTTACTCGTAGGTGTGAATGCGGTTTGGAAGTTAGATAAATGTTCAGATACTGAGACTTTCCTATTCGTAATACCTGCAGGGATGTGATTTCCGCACATGTGGATACAGACAGAGGAAGAAAATCATCTCCGTGGAGGAGGATGGGAGGTTAAGAAAATGAAGTTCCAGCAGTTGCTTTCATACCAGTTTTCACTCCATAACTTTGGCAGGGCATGTTACTTCATCTGTATCCTGGGGGTAGAGATATCAACAGATGTTGAAGTAGTAATATCTTCAACATTTACATTTCTTGAGTGCAGGGAACTGAAACGAAACTTCCATCACATGGATAGCTTTCGGATGCATCAGATTTTGTGAGCTCAAAATCTGAGATTTCAAATTAGTAGCTTTATAGAGATTAATGAAATTTCATTGTGTATTTTGATCTGACTCTGTTTTATTACATGCCAGAGATCCCTTCTCATGCCATTCAGATGCAAAGCACCAAAACAGGTGGTAATAAATGTAAGCTGTACAACTGGAAAAGCGCAGGAATTCAGTTGACTGTATAGTGACAGGAGTAGTTAGGTGATGGCTGGTTTGACAGCAGCACAGAGCTAGGAATGGATTATTCGTCTTCTGTGAAGAAAATGAGGACCCAGATTAGCATTTCCAAGACATCAGTATCAGATGAACACAATCACAAATATGATGAAAGGCTGGAAATCAAAGCAACTGTTAAATATTTTCTTCCCATTCTTTCTCTAACCATCATTTGGGATACACTTCAATGGTCCAATTTTAAGCTGTCTTGCAAAGTAGCAGGCTAAATTCCCTTTATATTCAAAATAGACTCTTCTGGAACATTATTAATCTCACCTGTTTTCAATGTCTACATTATTATGAGGAGGATCTTACTATAAAAGTACCAGCCTCTGTGTCACTCTGCTGAGAATGAAAGTTTGAGGCAATTACCTTGGATGTGGGGGGTCTACAGCAGACATCTGACATTAAGGGAGAGCAGTTTCTTACCTGTTTTAACTTTTTCATTACGTGATCTCAATCCACCCTTCAGAGTAAAATATTTGCCAAATGAACACACAAGGAGGAACTGTAGAAGGAACATGGAAACTTCAGGATAGTTTTAAGTATGGTGGTTAAACTGTCGTGCTTTATATCAACATAAACATCCCAATAATTGAGAACTTGAGGATTTGGTGACCAAAGAACTCTAACAAAGAGAGACAAAAGTAGTTTTAATACCTCCCAGTCTTTCCTTGCTTGTCAAAGACCTGTTTCCACAATCAGATGGGAGTGGATAAGAATGACAGAATTTGATTCTTAGAAAGGAAACCCATTTACAGATTTCTGCTTCAGAAGGCACGCAGTCAGATTTGCAAGGCAGATCTGGAAATCAGACCCAAACATAATAAATCTGTGCATTCTGTGGGAGACACGTGGTGTGACCATGCCCTGTGATGTGCCCTGGATCTCGCTGGAGGATGTAATCTCTCTGCTCTGTGACTTCCCCACTGCATCAAATCTGTTGAATGCCCAAGAGGTTCAGGAGTGGGTCACCTCCCAAGGCAAACTGCAATGGGAAGGTCTGCAAGGGAACTCAGAATCAGTTTTTTAATGAGGCTTTTGCTCATGGCCAGTGACCTACTCCCAGGTAATTTTTTTTTTCTCCATGACCATAAAGAGGATTCTTTTTCTAGTTAAACTACTAGTGGCTTGTCGTTAGTGATATCTATACCTGTTGTCTGGTATTTTGGAAACGGTTCTTTCAGAGGCCAGAAGGGAGTGGGAGAACCGCTTGATACTATGCACAGGGGTTGCCACAGCCGTGCATGGAGGCACCTGACTCTTCATGGGAGAAGGGTGTCTGACTGACATCTCTGTTGTTCTGCTGTATTTCCTTCTGCTGCTTCTAGACTGATAAGCAGAGATAACATTATGGAAAGAACAAAGCAGATTCATCTTTTCTGCATTCTTCCCTGCTTTTTTTAAACTGTTTTTTAAAACAGTTAATCTCATAAATGTAATCTCGTGTTAATAACAGAAGTGGTTTATCCTGATTTGGTAGGTCACATTGGTTCTTTGTGTGGCTGCATGAGTGTAGCCTAAAAAACATACGGATTGGTGTTGGGAATCTTGTACTGCACTGTCCTGAATGTCTATCTGTTGTTTCTGTCTTTTCCACAGACTAAAAAAAAATAGTGTCCTTTGAGTCTGGGGTGTAGTTATTTAAATATAATGCAAAAAAGAAGGGGGAAAAGAAACAATATATGACCTTACTGACTAAGAAAGTATTTTAAAGCCAAAAACATACTTTACAACCTGTGCTGAAATCACTGTAGCTTCTTTGGGCTGATGCACTGTCATGCTCCTGTGGAGGTACCTTGCAGGACAGAGCTTTGACAATATAAGTACTGCACCAAATAATTGTGGGTGACAGTAGTAGGAGAGACCTCAGGCCATTCCAGCCATGAGGGATGCATTGATTTATTCCCAGAATAAATCAAGTAGAGTAACAAAACAATACATGTTACATATGACATGAACATCTCTTTCATAACCTTCCTGGCCGAAGGGATGTTCTGCAATTTGCCATGTTGTTGTTCTCTTCCACCATGCTTGTGATTTGTCCTTTTTATTAAAACTTCCATGCTCAGTATTATTGTCATCCAGCTGATAAATTCAAATGCCGTTCTTGTAAAGGAATCCAAATAAAACTAGTATAATTCTTTTTGACTTCTCACCAAATGAAATGCTGTGACATCTTGTCTTTTTGTCAGTTATGCTCTTATTTTACATTGTTTTGTGATGGTTTATTTGCCCTAAGTAGCTCATCACCAATACCTAAGGCTTTCACTGAATCTATGTGTCTTTTTACTGATGTGGGAGAGGTAAAAACAAGAGGAAGAAAGCAGTACATGATCTCGTATAAGCAATGTGGAGACCGTGTATGTAAAAGACAAATATATTTGCCATATTCGAGTACAAAGAAATTGCTGTCTTCTTACAGAAGACATCAGAAAATTTATGATAGTTCAGATTGAGGCAATGAAGACTGAAAACGGAGGTTGAATTGATTTCATAACTTGTCCCTTTCTGTTGGCCTACTGAAGAAAATACATGGTGACAAACTAAATATAAGATAACAAACAAAACATAAGGTACAAACTTGAAACCGCAAAGGAACGGTTGCCTTTTAACCGCTAACAAAGGAAAAATGAGAACAGATCAGTGTTCAAATCTTACTATACCTCTGTGAATCGCAGCAAACCGCCATTCCCTTAAAGATACCTGTAAGAGCTCTGCAAAATCTTCAAAGCTTATTTCAAAGGGAAACACAGTTAAAAAGGAGTGAACCAGTGGTTGTTTCTAATACTGCTTTGAGAAGTGCTTTACACCCTTATGTAAGTCTGCTACCTCTTTGGATCAGTTTCTCTGAAATTCTTAGCAAGTTCAGACTACCTTGGTCAGAAATGAACATTTATACTGAAGCTTTTTACTTTCCTGAAACACTTTGGCATGTAGTTTCTTTTGAAAGCACGTCGATGCTTTAAAGCCTTTTGAAATGATGGCACATTTTGTACAGTTTGCTGCTTTTGCACCATCTGGCCACTGAAATCTTCTCATCACCAAAGACGTTTTAGAAGGCGTAATACAGCCATGCTTGTCATTCCAACTAGATCCGATGGGGTCAGTCCTTAAGAAACAAGATTAAGACCTTTGAGTAACCTCTAGATTCATTCACTCCCTCGTGTGTGTTTTGTTCTTCAGGCCTTGTCAGCAAGAGCAGGTATTTAATCGCTGCCAGGCATCCTGGTGGCATAGCTGTTAGGAGACCATTTAGTGACTCTCGATGATTGCGTCTCTCAACACATGTCCGTAGCAAAATGAGTTGACAGTCTCCAGGCCTCAGAAAAAATGTTCAGTAAAACCTTGTGGTGTTAAACTCTGGTACAGCTTCATAAAGGTAATAATTTGTGTGCTGTTGCTATGTGAAGTATCCCACACCCAGCTCCAGCCTCTTCCGAGTCTGACAGTGACCTGTATTCGATCCCACTCTGCCATGTTACGAGCTGCCATCTCACTGGGTTACAGCTCTCAGCGCTAGAGAACTTCGGTTTATCGGGCAACAATGCAGGACTTGGGATTACTGGATGGCTGTAAAATATTTGCTGGTTTTATTGTTCTCAGGGTGGAACCTGCACTTACCCGGATCAAAGAAGATCGAAAGCGGATCATCCTACCAGCAATTGACAATATCAAGTACAACACTTTTGAAGTGCAGCAATACGCCAACGCAGCCCACGGCTATAACTGGGGCCTCTGGTGCATGTACATAATCCCACCGCAGGACTGGCTCGATAAAGGGGATGAGTCAGCTCCCATCAGGTAAATCTCCCGTGTGCTGTCAGTTTGGTACTAGCAATATTTCCATCTCAGCTGTCTGCTGAGGGGGTATTTAAGTGAAGCAGGGCTGTAGGCTTTGTGCAGGGATAGCGAAACGAAGCTGAAGGAAACAGGTGGTTCTGCAAAGCTGCGGATTGTGCCACAATATACGCAGAAGTGCATGTGCTATAGTTGTGAACGTGTGGTTCAAATTCAGTGTAGCAGGAGTTTTTTCATCTATGCTTTTATTTTCCAGTGCACTCTGGCATGAGTAATAAGCCAGTGAAACATCGTGCTTATGAAAAGAAAGGTATTTTGTATGTGATTACAAAGAGGCTGGCTTCACTTTTGGTCTGTAGGCAGCACTCTTGGCCATCAGCCTGAGCGAGGGCTCCCCAGGAGCACTAGTAGGAGAGTTTGAGAGTTGCTCTTTTTTTTTTTTTTTTTTTTTTTTTAGTGTTTCACGCCCAGATACAGGCAATTTAATGAGNCTTTTCACATGATCAGAGTTTTCATGCTGAATGAATTTTAAAATGGAAGTGGGCCATTATAAGGGCATATATATGTAAAATATAAGGGAACATTTTACCTTACAGAAGTGGAATTTTCTAAGGAACTAGCGTTTCAGGAGTTGTGATAGTATTTTTGATAATCGCTACAGTGGGAAGACAGGAACTAATAAGAAAGGGGCTTTCTTTCCCCTTCCTTTGAAAATTCACATCTCCTAGCCCTTCACCTTGAGTGCAGATGCTTGTCTAAGTGATCAATTGGATGGGGCCGTCTCACAGGATCCGTCCCTCATACAGAGAGTAATATTTCAATCCATATTTGAGCAAGTGTTGCAGGTTTCACTTAGGTTCGTTCTCATGCTCTGTGACTGCAAAAGAGAACTATACAGTAACATTAACCTTATTTTCTACAAGACAGCACAGTCCTTCATCACTGACCCTTTGCTCAGCTTGAAACCTCGATAAGCAGGAAAGTAATTACTTAGGAAATCAGTTTTCCTGGATAACATGCCCTGCTTTCCTCACATTGTTTTAAAAGTGCAGATGTTTTATATCTATTTCATTCAGCCCTGTGAAATCGTTTATTGATGAAGGAAAATTCATCAGCCAAAGCTCTCATTCCTGAAATCAAGGTTTCAGTCTCTTATTCCTAAGAGGTTTTGCATGCTTCATTACTTCCAGTTTATATGTGAAATCACTGTATTAGTTTTCACATGAGTTGTTCTAGTATTCAAGTATCTTCTGTTCTGGAGACAATGACCACATATCAGATAAGACTGAACTAAGAGATTAGACCTCAGCAAGTTCTCAGACATGACTTTCAGTGGTGGTAGCTTGTGGACTTCCTAAAGCATGGAAGCTGCATCGGCAAAACACTTCTGGATCTTTTTATAGAGAATAGGGAATCTCATCCCTGTAATGCTGGGATAGGAAAGGTTTTTTCAGCAATAAAGAACCTGGTTTACCATGGGCTTTCCTCAAGTTTATCTTCAAGCTCTTACCAGAATTATACTGGTGCTGAGCTAGACCGATACAGAAGTGAATAAAGCCCAAACTCAAGCGCCAAATGATGCACGTAAGTAGCTGGCTACTGAGAGCAGTCATTTCATTCTGAATCCGAGTGAAGACACCCTCCAATTCAACAGTGCATAAACTGCCCAGAGACAGATGAGACAAGCAGCACAAGCAGGAGAGCGCCTAACACTTGCTGACAAATATCAGGAGCTCTGAGACATTGTGATTGCATAGGTATCTCTCCTGCAAATTATGAATTACATGCCCTAAAATGCAGAGACCTCAATGATGAACCAAGACCGCTTACCTGTCTCCCTGGGAACATGTGCTTTGAAGGCAGTGATCTAGGAGAGCAGGGTGTCCGCTTTATAGCAACGATGCACTGATTTCTGATGCGCCTCCAAAGAGGTAGCACCTGGAGGGTTTAGCTAAAGCATTTGACGGTACTTTTTTGTGCTGTTGTGTTATGCCTGCCTATAGAAATACAATGCAATTTTGTGGCTTTTAAGGGATATACCAGTCTAATAGAAAGAGTGGATATCCGAGTGTTATTGAGGAAAAAGATCAGGAAATCTGGACTTAGAACTGAGGTTTGAAAGCCCCCATGATTGGAACTTTAGTCGCTATAGAAAGTTTAAGGTATGTTTTCAAAAGGAAGGGGAAGTCAGATGAGTGAAAAAATTTTTTCAAAAACCTCTTGGCTTGGTACAGATTTTGGTTTGGTAACCAGCTTTCCAAACCATACACTGCAACCATGATTTCTGTTTCAGTCCAGTTTGCAAGGCATGCAAACTGGTCCATATTAATGGTGTTTGGCTTCTTGTGCATGTTCAGTGCCTTCATAAGGTTGCAGGACTGTTCATCAGCAAGTTCATTTAGTCCTTGCTGACAGTGTCTTTCTTAAGGCTTCCTTTCATCATGCCTTTAGCAAATAGTGGATTTTTTTTTTTTGTCTCTCTGCTGTTTTGTGAAAGGCTAATAACTAATAGCTAATAACTAATGACTGGTTTAGTGGTTGGTGTAGCTGAATGCTTCGTCTCAGGTCTCCAAAGGGATTAAAGATTTTCAGTGTTAAAAAAAACTGCACACGCTGGTATCAGTGAGGATCAGAGTCCTGGCATTTCTGATGTTTGCGCTGTATGAATAAATACCATCAATCTGCAGGATTGGGTGAGACATTTAGAAAGTAGAGTCCAATTCCTCTTTTATTCTGGAATTACACAGCAAATGTGTTTGCTTCTTTTTCCAAAAGTTTCCTTTTTGAAGCCCGAATCTCTGCTTTCATGAACATGACAGTGGTGTGATCCAACTCAGAGCTTTTCTGGGAAGGAGCAGGATCTGTCCCTCAAGTCAGCAGGGCACTGCATAGGCAGTCATGTCAAGTGCACACCATAAAATGCCAGATCAGCCGTTGTGGTCCAAGTAATAAAGGGGATGTGGCCTTGAAGTGCAAAGGAAAGTAAAGAAATAGCAAGAACAAAGGGTCAGATTTTGTAAAGGTTTCTGATATGGTTTAAAGTCAGTTCCTTTTTTCCCCCCTACGTTAATACTCTGAAATTCAGAACAATTGATGTTCCCCGAATGGGCTTCTGCAGGCAATCCATTTTGCATGTTTGACATTTGAGATGTAAAATGTCTCTAACATGAAGATTTAAATGAGGATTATTATTTTGACACACTGTGTCCATCACATCACTTTCCATTTGTGCTCCTGAGAACACACTGCCCAAAAACGTCCTTATCATCTGGCAACAAACTGTGTAACAAAGGATCCTATTTCGGAGGGTTTCGAATGAATTTGACCATGCATTGAAACAAGCTGGGTTTATTTTTTTTTTCTGTATGCAGAAGATACTACTGATTTTGGATCAGCAAGGAAGGTTTCTGGTATCCTGGGCTCTGGCTGAGCTTCCCTCACCTGCCGTGATTATGATGGACGGCTCTGTGTTTGATTTCTTGATCAGCAGCCACTAAGATTAGAGTCATTAGTCAGCCTCACTCCGCCAAGCGCTGCACAGCTTTCCATTTTACCTGCCTCCAGCAGCAGTGGTGCATTTCACTGTTGCATATGTTCTCACCTACTGCTTTAATATGCCGTAGCTTGGTACCAGTAGGATAGTATATGCATATCCACTGAAACAGCCACTCCAGAATGCACGTGTGTCTCGCTCGTGTGTATAAATTAACACCTGATATGTCCACAGTGAAGTGGTTTGTGCTGCCTGCTTCAGATGGTATAGTGTGTGCGCCCATCTCATGTGCAAGTCAGGCCCTGGGCTGCTCTGTCATAGTAATGGTCATGCAGTCATGTTGGGTCTTTGCTGCTCTGGGAAGAAATCCATCTACATACCTCTGCTTAGAAAGGGGATTATCTGTAAAGTTTTTCAGGCTAAACCATGCATTCATGTGGTAATAAGACTAGTGACTGTTTATTGATTGGTTATGGCCATCTTTTCAGTTGCTGCTTCACAGGAGCCTCTAACAGAGCAGTTTCTTTTTTATTTGTCCGGGTTCTGATGGGTATACTGTCTGTTCCAAAAAACATACTTCAGTGTGGCTTCAGAGGGTTATTCTACATGCCCATTGCCCTGCCTTTCCTAGCCAAGCATTCTGGGTTGTTTTCTTTCTCCTGCTATAGCTCTCCAAAAGTGTTAACAAACCTCTCCATTATGAAGCTTGTCAGCTTTTTTCCTGTAGCTCCTGAGCACCAAATCTGTCCTTGAGTTCTGTTCTCATGCTTGCTGTGACTCTTTGTTGCAGAACACATGAGTTCTAAGAAAAAAGTAAATCCTTATGCAGCTACCATGCAGGTTTCCCCACGAACTGTCAGGCCAGGGATGAGGTGCTGCTTAGGAACATGAATCAAAGAAATATTCTGCCAGGAAAGGTGGTAAACTCAAAGATATGGTGTGTGATGTGTCATTTGAATCTCTTTCTAGTTTTCCTTATCCCTGTGTATATATCTTTATATATATATATTTTTATAGTTATATTTATGCATGTATTTGTGTGTGTTTGTAGATCAGTTGTACTGGAAATCAGACTTGTTTTATGCTCTGAAAACTGTTTGAAATGTGATCTGATTGCGTATACTGATCTTAAGACAGGGGGAGAATAATGTGTAAGGAAGAAGAAACCTTATTGTATCATGTACAGTATGTCAGTCTAGTGCTCATCCCTTTCTCCTTCACTTGTTCTTGACAAAGCCTCCAGGCAGCATCCTTCAGTTGTCTGCAAAGGGAAGGACAGAGATGCGGCTGGCTGGAGAAATGGGGATCGACGCCTGCTGGAGTTTTGCCGACAGAGCAACCTTCTTGCTTGCTACCCCTTGGCTAGTGAGCGGTGTTTAAGCCGTTGCTGTTGCTCATATATCTATTTATGACTTTCAAGAGAAGTCTGCTACACTGTACTAAAAGTGGTAGATTTTACTACCTATTTGAGCTTTTCAGGTACTGGGAAAACGCAGTGATGACAGCCAAGTGAGAGTCTCATAATTTTGGGGGAACAGGTTTTCTTAAAAGTGTTTGCAATGTGTTAGTGTAACACTGTAGGCCAGTACAAAATTATCCACATATATGCTTAAAGCACTTTTAGAAGTGAATCTTAAACTTTCAAGCTTCTGAAGCAGATCTCAGACTTTTACTCCATATTATTGTGTGCTTCACAGATGGAGAAACAGAGGCAGAGAGAGGTGACTCACTGAAGCCCAGATGAATGACAGAGCTGGGAACAGAGTCAGGGTCTCCTGGCTCCCAGCACTGTTACCAGCTCACTGAGCTGTGCAATCGTATTACACTTACTTTGCAGTTGGGTCAGTTAAAGCACAGGGAAGTGAAGGGCCTGGGCTTGATGAGGACTGAATACCCAAAACTCCAGTTGAACCTGATGGAAGTGTTGAACATGCAGTATGCAGAAAATTCAACTTTCTGCATTGTAGACAAGTTCTTCTATCACATCAAGATGTGACCCGGACACAGCCACAGGCTTCTGGGGTTGCAGCAGTTGCTGCTGTTCGGAAGAGCAGTGGCTGCAGGCAGCCAAATTCAGGTAGAGAAAGGCATTAACAGTGGCAAATTTTGACTGGCTTCTCTGAAAAGCTGAATGTAGTTCCTTCTGCCATTGCACTACTCTCGTTGCTCATTCCTGAAAACATCTTTTTTTTTTTTTCTGGATAAGCTGTGAAGGCTTGTGGAATCCGTATTCAAATATATCTAATGAGGAGGAATAAAACCTAGAAAAGAGAGAGGGAGTTGCAAAGGCAATCCTCAGCGGCATTCGTCTGTGAGTGATGATTATGTAGTTGCATCTAAAATGCATTTCCCACCCCATTCAATTAACGAGTCAGTGTTTTAATAGACAGAACCGACAGCTGCAAAAATCCATCCCCCCAGAGAGAGAGATTCCAGCACCTGAGAGCAGTCTGCAAAGCCTGACAGTACCGTTCCTCAGTAAGGAGGAAGGAGAAATGTCCTCTTGGGAGCATCCTACCGCTGTAAGGAGATGCCTCCAGAGGATTTCTTGGGGGGTCTGGAAAAGAGAATTAGTCTAAGTCCAAACTAGCAGCTCAAATTTGTAAAGCAGTGATGCTCTAGCTTTCAGTGAAGCCTGTTTAGCTTTAAATATATAAAAAGGAAAATGAAGAAAGTGGAGTGTATTTCTTCCCCCTAACTCCTTCCTTTTATTTTTGATCATGTTAACATTTAAGAAATAACTTAATAGTCCCTCAAAGGCTTATTTCATTTCAGAGCTACTGAATTCCCTTTGCTTAGTTGTGTCCTTCGATTTCAGTTTCTAGACCAAATTTATTCCTTGGTAGCCTACAATATGGCTTTCAGTGATAAAGGATGTGACAGTGGCATATATATAGGATATGTTTGGCCTGTGTACAGGGAAGGTCTCAGCTTTTTTAGGCAAGTCTGTCTTCAGGCATGGCTGTAGGAACTATAAGCAAGAAGATGCATTTTACCAAATAGGTTGAATTTATAAATGCCATTCATCTTGCAAAGGTGCTAGTGTATATATAAGTATATTCATCAATAGGAGATGGATGTGTCCAGCCAGGAGTACCCAGGACCATATGTGGTTTTCTTAGAGTCCTAAGGCTATTTCCAAGTAGAGAGTGATTCAAAAGAAACTCTTCACAAATCACAGCACCAAACAGAGAAGTGTGGAATTTCTTGCATATGCAAAAGGGGGACTGTGGGGTATGGGAGAGCTCCAAGCACTGAGGGTGCTAGTGGTGACCCTGCTTCAGTTTTGTTGTAGGGTTTGTGACATCTGGCCTCAATTTCCTCCTGCCTTTTTGATTGAATGGGTGCAGGGGTCTGGCCTAGAGCCCCACTTCAGCCCAAAGTCATCTGTAAAAGTCAGATGTTTGTCTTTGTAACCATCACTGAATCTTATCCCCCTAGCTCATGATCTAGGCAATGCATCTTACCCTGTAAGTGTGGAAAGTGAGAGTTAATCAAGCTATTTCGACTTCTTTGTCAGAAACAGTGCTGATCAAATGTGTTTCTATCAACAGCTGCCTTTTTCAACTATGCAAAGAAAACCTGAGAGGGATAGCATGCTCTGCAGTATGGGCTTGTAGTGATCTGAGAGGTTGCAATGGCTTTCAGATGGAGAACAAATGCAAGGCAGAGATGCTGAAGCTGTACCAGGAATGTGAGTGCTGCAGCAGAGCCCATTATGGACAGTAAGAGCAGCGCTTCCGCCAGTGAACCTTTTCAAGGGTACCAAATAGTTCCTGCCATAGGTTGGACTGTGTTCTGCAGTGTTGGGATGTGCATTAGGCCCAGGAGCAAAGGACTGTGTTATCGAACCATATCTTGGCCATTTGTTTGAAGCCTTTTTAACTTCCTGCCGTAGAAATGCTGAACTACTGATGAGAACAGGGACCTGGTGTGATGACACCATTCCAGCAGCCACCTGCTGCTGCCGGTGGGATCCACCAATACATGGGTCAAAAAACGTGGTCATTTTCCCGGCCGGGGCAGCTTTTCATGTGTGTATGAAACTGCCTCATGAGTATGTTTCTCAGATGTCGTGGGCAAATCCCTCATGAATAGTTTTTTGTATCAATTGAAGAAACATGCAGGTATCTGTTACGAGACACTTCATAGAGACATTATAGCATTAGTGCATTGCAAAGGAGACTTCTTAAAATAGATTTTAGACCTTTTTCATCATCTTTGTTTTTACAGGGCATTTTCGTGTTGTGTATATATAAGTAGACAGAGAATTCTCTTTTCTACTAGAAAATGTAAAATTGGCATAAACTGGAATTTTCCTGATGTCTTTTTACAGTAGCACTGTTAGGAATGATATTGTATCTGCCAGATGGTCCAATATCACCTGCCTTTCAATGGAAGAGGGAGCACAGCTCATTCTTGTAGATCAGCTCCAAAAGTGCTCAGTTCCTCAGTCTCTTCATCTGCAAAGTTTTCCTTTTTTAAAGACTGACCTCAGGAAACATAAAAATGGTAACCATAGAACAGCTTCACAAAGGCTGAAATTTTTCTACTAGAGTTGACTCCAGGGGAAGTTCCTTGCCACACTTCATACCGTGATTGATCCGTGGCTCTTGACACGCACTTACTTTTAATGTGTGAATAAGAGAAGTCCTCATTTCTGACAAAGATTATGGGGGTTTATTTGTGTACTAATCTTCCAATAAAGTGTTGTCCATTTCTTGTGCTACTCTCTATAGTGGTGAACTTCAGCTCCAGCACAGAGGGTTTTTGCTCTGGCCGTTGGGGAATAAAGTGCAGTGTGAATGCACCCTAATAGATATATTTAAAATGTAAACTTGAAAACTAAAAACTATTTTGTCTGTGTCGGTTTATTATGGGGTGAGTTCTGTAGTAGCTAATAAAGAACTTAATTTTTTGCTTTAATCTCTCTGTGTAGGACACCAGCCATGATTGGATGCTCATTTGTAGTGGACCGGGAGTATTTTGGTGAGATTGGCTTGCTCGACCCTGGTATGGAGGTCTATGGAGGAGAAAACATTGAATTAGGCATGAGGGTGAGTAACAAAGAAGATACTTTGTGCCGTGTCCACTTGCAAAGAAAGCCTGTGGCCCAACAGAATTGCTGTCTGACTGATAGGCTACTACTCTGATGTAATTGATTCCGCAATGCTATTTGGAACCGACAGACCCAGTAAATGAATGTTCCTGGCCTTACTGTCTTTGGGAGAACTGATAACAGTAGAAATATGGTTTATTAGTTCATTCTGTCAGTGTCTGAACCTAATGAGACAGATTTTTCTAGTGTCTCTGCTTGAGCAAATAGCTACACTAAGTCATGTGTTCATTGTGCCTAGATGATGTTGTGTGCTTGTGGCCTAGAAAATGCAGTACCAACAGAAAAATAAGGCCAGGCTGGTGGAAGTAAGTTCTCATGTTCTACATACCACACATAACGAATGCTGTGGTATTTTAAAACTTCTTATAGATTGAAAACTACAGGGTTACAGGTATTTGATCTGGTGGGATAGGTCAGTGAAAAGTGTGGACAGATGACTTCAGGACAATGTCTGCCCACCCTGTGCTTCTAGACCTATAGGAGGTTTGATATTTTTGATCCTTTGCCCTTGCTTTCAAGGTGGTCCTTGCCAGCAAGTCCTTCTGAAGTCCAAGGAACATGTCTTTGCTTAGCACTTGAAAATTAGGCCACCTAATGTTGCATGAACACACTTTCCTCATTATAAAGCTGACTGTTTAATTATTTTCCCCTTACTGTTGATTCCCCGTTTCCCAGTAACACGTCCCTGGTGCATGTAATGTGCTCATTAAAGCATATATTCTGCTCATGGTGAAATACTGAACATCAAATTGGTCCATTCTTTATCTGGCTTTTTCTAAAATGGCTACAAACTCCTTCACACCAGTGGGCTGAGGAAGAAGGTCATTGCAACAAGAGTTTATTTTCACATACGGGCGTGTATTTATTATTCCAGCATCGCAAGAGGGATAGGGTTTGTAATGGGACTGTGTGAATACACTGCTTATACTTTAAGGTTCAGAATTCACATAGGGGACAGAAAAACTGCTACCACAAATCATCCAATTTTCCTTAAGAGGGTCAGGCTATTACCAGGATTGTGTGAGCTTTCCTTTATCATTGTGCAGGGCTTTGAGCTGTTTGAAACTTTTTCCACATGGCTGCTCCCAGAATAGATTGAACACTCTGGCAAAACTCTGGCATAGCTGATGAATAAGCCTCCTAAGAAATCTGAAAGCTGTCGCTCTTCCTTAGACGAGAACTTGCTGAGTACGATTAGGGCTGCTGGTAAACACAGGCAAAGGTTTTAATAGGATTACGAAATGGCACTTGCTTGAAGAGACAAGGATTTGAAGTGAGCGAGAACAGGTTTCAAGGGGTAGGGGACCTGTCAAAATCTGCAGATATTTAGGATCTAGAAACCATCTCTCATTCTTTGGGTTTTGGGGTAGTTTTGAGTTTGGTTTGTTGTTTTGTTTTTTTTTTTCCTTTGGGTTTATTTGCCCTATAAAGAATCATTAACCCTACTGTTTGAAAAAAGCTTTATGAAAGTTCAAGAGGATGAGTGAGTTCATTCTGAAATAAGCTGTATGTCCATGGCGTGGATCTGTTACTCTGTGTTTCCAGCATGATAAGTAATATACAATGTCTGCCTCCTATTTTGCAAGTCCTACACATGAGCCCCTCCTGTGTGTCTTTCAGAGCTGTCAGAACCAGCAGCATGAAAATGCACAGGAACCTTCTCCCTTCCACCTAAAATATTTATAAAATCACTGTGAATTTACAAGGGTGTGTTTGTTGGTTTTTTTGTTAACTCCAGAATCTCAAAGTAAGTTGCAAAAACTCATTCCTTTCCCAAGGCCTGGTGCACTAACCCCCACAGGGATATTTGACATATCCCCTGCACAGAGTGATGCTGTTGCCCACATGTGACTCTGCTTGTGTGAAACAACGAAAGACAGAAAGGGCAAAGAATAAGTGAATGAATGAGTAAAGAGTAAGAAATAATACAATAATAAATAGTAAAATGTCGGGGAAGTAGTGGCACGCGTTTGGCTGAAAACAGTCCTTATTTAAAATAGCTACAACAGTAATCCTTTAAACTTTTTTTTTTACGAATTGTTATCACGTTACTGTTAAAAGAAAAGGGATTAGGCTTGAAGTGTCTGAATTAGATTACATTACATCTAATGAACCCTCTTTTAAATTGTTTTAATAACGTGAAATAGGGAAAGTCAGTGAAACTAATGAGCTGATTTGAAAGAATACTGCTTGATAACCCAGCTAATCCCCCTTAAATCTATTGTTTATTAAAAAATCATCGTCATGGGTATTCCGCTATTGGCTTTTCCCTTTTCTAAATTGCATAGATGGAAATATTTAAATAATTAACCTGTGATTTTCTATATTGAACAAGCAGTGTATAAACTGACTGAGGCTACCACAGCTATTGAAAATATTTAGGGCTCTGCAGATCTTCTTTAAACTGATATTATTTTTTTTTGTATAAACTTTATATTGGTTAGAACAGCAACATCCTCCTTATGGGGTAACTTTGCAGTGAAACTGATGTCTGTTTGCCAAGCTAGGGAGATTCTGGTTTGGTTGAGAAAAAGCACCAGCTGTTCTGGGAAATAAAAGGGAGATGGACATGATTGGAGGCTTGTACTAGTAAGAAAATAGATGGACACTTATATAATGTCATCTTGCACTATATTTTTCAAAGATGAGAGTTTCACTGCAGGAGAGCTAAATACAGGACTGAATTCTGTTATGGACAAATCTCTCAGTGTTCACCAACAAGCTACTGAAGCTGATGCGAAATCTCTCTGGGAAAAGCTGATTTTGGCCAGGAATTTATAAAATCAAATTGTGGCTGACTTCTGTGTGGATGAGGTGCCCTTCTCAAACACGGGCAACTTGGGTTGGTAGCTGCATTCAGCAGCTGCTCTGCCTCCTTTTATCCACATGGATCCAGTGAGTGGTAGATATCCCTGTTTTCATTTCAACTGTGGTTCGATTGTCCTTTTCCCAACCTGGAGAGAGAGGTAAAATAAAATAGCAGTACTTTCTCCTTTAGCAAAGCTGTGGATATGTCTGTGCCTGAAGAAGACACGGTACACTCAGAGTAGATCATATTCATCTTTGCTACTCCTGGACATCCTGACCTGTACTGCGGAGAGATGTCCCAAGAGTAAGAGAAATTCAAGCAGTGCTTGAATGTAGAGGAAGACAAGGATCCCTATAGGTGAGGGTCCCAAATTATGACCTGTAAGAAACTGTATGGTTTGCCAGCGTTGTGTGCGTGCCCTTCCCAGTGGAAGCTACAGACACACTTAATTATTTAAAAAGGAATCATATAAACATTAAAAGCCTAGTTTATGATTTGACCTAGTACAAGCAGTTTATGACGCCTCTTTTTATAGCAAGTCATTAATCACTGCACTAAGGATTTCTCTCTTCCTCTAGTGCTCCAGTGATAAGGTGAATGAATTGCAGTTCTTTTTATTTTGTACCCATCAACTGTAATGGTGAGGAGGAAGAGAGCAAGCATTTATTTTAAAGGGTGCTCTAGTATAAATTAAATTCGGCTTTCACTGTTAAGAATCCAAACAAATGAAATAAAAATTATGTTGCCACATCGACAACTGAAAGCAAAACTTTTTTTTTATGGCCAGCATCAGCTGTCCATACTACTTCATGGTCAGTAGCGCTGTGATATATCTTAAAGGAGGGAATCGTCATCACTTGATAAATTCTAACTAACTAATTCAGTTGATGAATTCTGCTAACTCAGAAATTTGAAAATAAAAACCAACAATAAAAACAAAAAAAAAACCAAAAAAATAAACACACAAAAAACCCCAAACACCCCCCTGCCCAAACTAATTTGAGGTATCTTAAAAAACCCTACTGTTTAAGAGGTCCTGGCCAGAGAAATCCGTTAGAGATGTCCCTAGTTACCAGTGTGACAAATTAACTCTATGGCTTAGTTCTCCAGCAGAGCTTAGCTGGATATTTAAGGTTAGGTGTGACCTCGGCTCATGCGGATGTGTCACAGGTAACTTTGGCCAATATTGGCAACTGGCAACAGCATGGCCCTGGAAAGATCAAGTTCATCAGGATTGAAAATAATTGCCTGAAAACAGGATAAAAGCTCAGATTATTTGTGCTCTCTGCTGTTGTGATTGCATTGCTAATGGTGGCCAAGCTGCCCAGCTGAAATTGAGGATGGGCTAAGTATGTAGAAATCACAGAATATTAGGGGCTGGAAGGGACCTCGAAAGATCATCAAGTCCAACCCCCCTGCCAGAGCAGGAACCTAGAGTAGATCATGCAGGAACATGTCCAGGTGGGTTTTGAATGTCTCCACAGAAGGAGACTCCACAACCTCTCTGGGCAGCTTGTTCCAGACTCTGTCACCCTCACTGTGAAAAAGTGTTTCCTTGTGTTTAAGTGGAACCTCCTCTGCTCCAGTTTGCACCCATTGCCCCTTGTCCTGTCATTGGGTGCCACCGAGAAGAGCCTGGCTCTGTCCTCCTGACACTTGCCCTTTATATATTTATAAACATTAATGAGGTCACTCCTCAGTCTCCACCTCTGGGCTTTGCAGAAATACTCTGTGTACTCTAAAAAAATCGTGCAGATTCACTGAAATCCCTTTATAGGGAAATAAAACTCCCTACCTAACGGACTTTCATATGCAAGCAAAGCTTTATACTTTCCAAACTTGTGCTATATGGCCTGGCTTTACTGTCTTTAAAAACAGATGAACTAATTTTTTTTCTCTGAATGGAAATGCTAATGGTAGATTGTCGAGTAGTGAATTCTTGACCTGATTTTATTACCTTTAGCTAAGGAGATTTAGATTCCTTTGAGCAGTCAGTGTTTTAAATGCAGATTCTAGACTGGTATGCTGTAATAAAAATGTCACAAGGTTTATGTATAGCAAACTTTCATTCTGAATTCTGGACAATGCTTTTTACCCTGTGTAATTCATGAGGCCAGGCCACTAGTCTTAGAGCTAAGAAATAAGTAGGAACCCTGTTCTGAAGAGTTTCTTAAAATCTCAGGGTCTTTCACCGCATGCTGTGGTAAAACACAAGTGAAAATTGTGCAAAAATACTGGTTAATCAAAATGCTTGATTTTGGTAAATCCCAAAATGCTTCGTTTTTATTTTGACCTTTCTAAGATGTAATTTTTAGCATAAATTAATTCCATTTAAAATGAAAAATTTCCAAAAAAAGTCTTTCAGTTTGAAGACATTTCATCACTTGATGTTAACAAAAACTCACAATTGCTGGCATCTGAAAATGTAGTGCACTCCGTCCTTAGATGTGCCTGTTCACACTGGAGTGCAATAAATCAGCATTTTCAACACGAAGTTAAATTCTATTAAAATGTTTCTGACCAGTTCTACACTGAACTCTGCTCTGCCTAAGCAAAATCTTAATAAGTGATGTAATCTACTGTTACTGGAAACTGCCCCGATGCATAGGTTGCAAAGATGTCAGTGATAAATTTCCTGGGTCTCACCCTTCAGATAAGCCGTGTAAGTAAAGGTGTCCTCTTCTCCATCTCCAGTTTAATTTAGCATTTTTATAGGCGTTTCCTAAGGTAAAAGAATGTTAAGCTTGTAAAGCCAAGCATTAAGAAGTCGTGAAAGGATTGAATTCATGGTGCTTGGATTATATTAATTCACAGCTCCTTTCCCTCTTCAAAGTTGGGATTGGAATAGTCTGTGCTATGGTGGCGAGCATATATGATGGGCCAGGTGCTCTGCCTATCCAACTGTCCTGCATCTTTTAATTCCAGCTGAGTTTCACTGATTCAAACAGGATGAGAAAAGGTTTCACATTTCTCTATAGCAATACTGCATCTCATCTGGAAAGGGAGATTTAGTTGAAAGTGAAGATGCTCACGTAGACATTAATTCCCAGGCTGCTGAAGCTCGGAGTGTCCGGCGTCACCGCCAGTCACCGCTGCCCCCATTGCCACAGCGCGCAAGCGCCAGTCCCAACGGCCCGCACATAGCAATAACTGTATTAACAGCTTGGGGAGAGTTGATAGCAGCCCTGCTTACTCTGGTCCTGGCTCTGTGGTTGTATCCTCCCTCCAGTAACTGGTGCTCGTGCCTCCGTGCAGTGAAGCAAAGAGATGCGGTGCTGTCAGCAAACAAGAAAACCATGAAGGAGCGGAAGAGGAGGACAGGCTGAATTCCAGTGTGACAACCAGCGCCTGGTGCTGGGTTTCAAATGTCTGACATCAACCGCATTTCAAACAGGAGGCTTTTCTGTGTGAAGTGTTCTTCCAACACATGAAAGAGAGGAATGTGAAAACAGTGTAAAGCAAAGCCAAACAGCTAAAAGATGGCCCTTGGCCTGTTCCAACTGAGTTAGACTACTTGGGTTTTGCTCTGACCGGATCATTTATAGAGTCTTAATTGTACTCTAAATGGGATGCATGATCTTCTTTCTGGGGAGAGAATCCAGCTCCCTACCGGTCTGCAGTTTCTTTGAACCATAGTGTGCTTTTTTTTTTGGCTTTTTTTTTTTTTCTTTTTATTAAATTGAAGATAACTGTAACCTTGAATGGAAACCCGTGTTTTTGTGGGAACGTAGTGCAGTGGTGCTCTAGCATGAAATTGCCAGCAAACTACAGGATTAGAGCTTGTGAATACCGTTAAAAATACTCTCTGAAGTGGGAGCATTGGAAATAGCTTAGGAAAGAGCATCTGGCCGTTTGGCTTCAATATCACATCATGCTCCATGGAGTGTAACATTCTATGCTACAAACTCTTGCTTGTACTAGGGCATTATAAAAGCACAAGGCTGGAAATTTCAGAAAGAAATCAACAGTGAAAGAACTGAGGAAAGAAAACACTTCCTTAGTCTTTTCTGCTTTCTTCTCAGCCACTTCCTTGGAGGTTTAATCGAAAACTCAAACAGGTTCCTCTGCAGTGGCAAGTGTGAACTGAATGAAAGTGAGGAAAAAATGTAGACAAGTTGAGTGTGCTAATTGTGTTGAAATTGAAATAGGCTTCACTTGCCTAATGATGAGACTGAACCAAAAGCATAGAGATGAGCTACAGCTGGTCAGAAACTTTCTGATATGACCTATTTTCTATTGCAAAATAACATATCCAACACTCTAAATGTTCTGTAGTTGATGCTGATTACTGAAAGCCTGGCTTGGGCTGTTGTCTACCCAGAAGAGCCCAGCTGTCAGTCCTTAGCTGGGTCCCAGCACACCTGGCAAAAGGTTTCTTTGAGTTTTTTTTGAAACGTTTTGAATTTTTGTCAGAATTCTTAATAAGAATGTAAAAAAATACAGCAGCGATGTGGAAAACATTGTCTTTGTACTCAAAAAAATGAAATGCAAAAATGTTTCGGGAGACCTGCTCTTCCCAGAGCAGGAAGATGGCCATTTTCTAATTGACTTTTTAATTGGCTCCCCAGGTGGGTCTTGTTTTTCTGGGGCTGAGAAGTTTCATCCGGCCCTCTCAGAAGTATAGAGGGCTCTTAAGATAGCAGAAGTCCTTTCAGCCTGGGCTTCTGCAGTCAAAGGAAAGCCTTGATTTGGGTTCGTGTCCTGTGTGGAGGTCCCTGACCCAGATCAGCAGCCTGGGTAAGTCCTGGAGGAGCAGCCAGGGAATGTGAGGCTCACAGCCTGAACTGCTCTCCTTGGTTGTGCCCAGGGCTCCTATGTGCGTTTGTATTGCTGAAGGATTTTCCCAGGTATCCTCCTCCAGGCAAACTATTTTATTTAGGAAAATGTTCTGCAGCCTTAGAGGTGAGATGTTAGATTTATAGGATCCTCCAGTCTTGATCCCAGGGACTGGAGATGGGATTGTAGGCATTGAAATATATAACTTGCCACCTGTCACGGAGGTGTTACCCTTGCAGGGAAATTCCAGTGACTGTTACTTATCCTGTCAGCCAGAGGCATATAAATCTTTATCACTGAGTGGAAGTCATGTAAGCATGAGAAAAACAGCTCATCTTTGAGTTGGGGGTTTGGAGGGGGGAAGTGTTGTGACATTTAGGGTGGTTTGGTTTTGGTTTGATTCTGCCTGGAGAATTTTGGAAGGTAATATGACATTTTATTACTGTATCTTTTGCAGTCTGCTAAAAAAATGTCTAACTGACTAATAATTATCCTTGCAGTAGTGTTGCCTGAATAGAGCAAAGCATGTTGAGCTGACCTGTGTGACAGATAGCTCTGGGCTGAGGAGCAGGGAAGGAATAATGCACGTACCTGTGTTGTGGAATAAAGGTTCACTCCTCAGTGCTAAGAAATTATATCATTATCTGTGTGTAACACACAGGAAAAAAAAAAAAAAAAAGGCAAGCAACTTAACACTGTGTACGAAAGAGACAAGCTGTTTTCTGTTGTAGCTACCAATGAGAAAACTTTAATGACCTGAGTCGTGCTGTGGGAATATTCACAACAAAGTTGTCCCCTGACAGTGTCATGTAAAGGCCAAGCGGTTGACTTGGGGGGTACTCACCAACTGCATCATCTTGAGGAGTCTGTTTTCTACCCTTCCTCTTCAGTTTGCCTGTTTGCAAATGGCAATGAAAATATTAAATGTATCGTGGGCAAAACAGTACAGGGAATGGTGAAGTTGTCATCTCTGGAGTGACAGAAAATGTCCTCTGAAAGGAGTACGGATGAGCTCTTATTATTTGTTTTGCAGTGAACATTTCAGAAAGGCACTGTTGGCATAGCATCTTGCAGAGACAGTTTCTCCCTCAAAGAGCTTACAGAGGAATGAGTCCTGGCACAGAGGGGCCGGAACGGGCACAGAGCAGGGATATAGATCCCTGTTCAACAGAGCACAAGCAGAAAATAGACAGGTGTGAGTGTCTGTGGGCATGACGGCCATCCTTGGCACAGAGTCAAAACAGCAAGAGGATGAGAAGTTCATCTGTTGCCACCTAATCTTCCTCCTGCAAGTAAACCTTAAAATATTTTCCAAACTTGCCTCAGTTTTATGATCTCATCTTTTTTTGTACTGATGGGAGTGAGTGTATGTTTGCAGTTGTATCGTAGAAGGACACCAGGCATCAATTGTCCAAATGAAAAACAAAAAAAAAAAAGCAAATTTCTTATCCTGCAGAGTTATATCATTTCCTTCAATTCTGTGTCCTTTAAAAGCTTTGGGGGAATGTTTCATGGTAGTATTTAGGGACATGAGGTGTACAGTAATGTACCTTTAGATCATACTGGTTGCCAGGAGTTGGGGACTTGACATCCATTTGCCACATTTGTTCTGTACTTTTTCTCGTCATTACTGTGGAACTGAATCCCTACTTTGTTCCTGCACAGATAAATTAAGTCATTTCAGTATGGAAGAAAGGAAATGCAAAAAAAGATAAAAAAAATCCAATACAATATTTTAAGCCTCCCTTGAAGAGTTCTAAGAGTCTCCTTCAAATTTTGTTTCCTACACAGGAAGAATAGGGGAACATGTTGGCTGAAATACTTTCTTAGCACTTTTACTGTAACTCACATAGCTCCGTGTGTAGTTTCACTGCTTGCATGCTGCAGCTTGTCTGGATCCCTACAGACAAATTACCTTTGCATCCTTATATGTCATTGTTTCTCTTCCATGAATATCAGATTAGGTTCCATGGCAACGTCAGACAGATCTATAACATGCACAAATGCATTGGTCAAAGTGTCAGTTGCTTTCCATTGGTAACTTTCTTCTCAACGTAATGGAAAACTGGTAGCTATTTGAAAGAAAGGAAAAACAAACACAAAATGGTGTATCTGTCATTTTTTTTTGTGTTCTAGGCTTAGGACAGGTAAATATCACTGAAAAACTGTATTTAATACAACATACAGAATTTATAGCATGAGAAATGCAGCCAAGGAGAACCCAGAGAAACATCAAAATACATCTGCAAAATCTGTGTTAGGTGCAACTGCGTATTACATATTCAAGTGTTTTGACTGTAATAAAATAATCTATTTGCATGTTTCAGTAAAACTGTAGCTGCATATTTCCACCAAAAATGCCACTTAAATTTCCTCTGTCTCTCTAATAGCTTGTCATTTATGCAAATATCTTCCTATCAGCAGAAAAGCAAACAATTCAATAACTTCAAAGCATGTCCCACCCATAATTCCCGTCACGCTCTGGGGGAGCAAGTAAATAAGTATGCCTCTGTTTAAGACAGGGGAAACTGAGGCAGAAGGCTCTAACAGAGTCCTCATTGACATTTGACAGTCATTTGATGGCAGAACCCAGGTTGAAACTATTTAAAATAAACTTTATTTTCCTATTAATTGTTCTGAGTTCAGAGCTTGGTTACTGGAGGTTACAGCACATGCCTGTGTTAGGAATTTTAAGTATGGTTCTTCTATGTTCCTTTAGGGCATGATTGTGTGAGGAGAGGACATGGGGGGATGGACTTCAAGAGGAATAGGCAAATTCTTAAGCCTGCTCCTGAGCAGGAGTGTGAAAGCACGTTCAAAGCAGTTCTCTTGAGATTTGGGGTTTCTGTTCCTGTTTCCACTTGATCTTGCCGCAGTGTGCTGGCAGGTACCTGGTGGGTTGCGGAGTTTCTGATCTATCTTCTGCGTTGCCTTTTGTGGCTGGATCACCAGCTGCTGTCTCTTTTTCAGCCCCCGAGGAGCTGTGTCATTTTCTTCCTCTTCCTTTGCGTCCCCTTGGCTCACTGTGAATGGTTCTTGTGGGGCCAAACTGGCAACAGTCTGCTTAGGACAACACAGAGTGTCCTGCTTGTGCTGCGGCAGGCAGCCTTATGTCGTCTTACTTCTTCATGCCTTTCCCCCACCCTTTTACCCCTCAGCAAGAAATTTGTTGACTCCTGAACTGTTGTACTGCAGGAACGTGCAGGTACCGGCCGCACCGGTGCATGTGCTGGATTGGCTGGTGGATCTGTGACCATTGTATTGTTAATGGTGCCATTTTCCCTACCCCTCCATCTGTGGTTCAGCCTTTTGTTCTCATGGTCCAAGCGTTTGTTACCCTGATGTTGTGCCTTTAGCCCCGAGGCGCCGATCTGCCAGATCCAGTGAGCCTCAGTTCAGCTCTAGTTAGCGGCAGTTCAAGGTCAAATGGGACTTTAAAATATGAATAAATGTCAAGGTTTGCTGGCACATCGATCTCAGTCTTTTTGATTACTGCCAGATCGCATGAATAAATTAGCCTTGACAGGTGCAATAAATTGTATAGACTACTGATCTCAAACAGTAAATGTTAGAGAAGGACGTGGGAAGCCTGGAGGGGAAAATACCCTTTGCAGATGCTTGTATTAAATGAGGTGAGTCTTGATACTGTGCTCTGGGGGTGATCTTCAGGCAGGAGGAGGCCTTTTGTTCATTTGAGATTCTGTGCCAAGCTGGGCCACGTCTCCTACTGACGTATTGATTTCCTTTGTCAGAAGGAGTTTGGTTTACCGTGCGTTATGAAGCGAGAGCGCTTCGGCTGCCTATTCCACCAGCTGCCCCTGCCTTTCAAATGGCTTGGTCTTAGGCCTTTTGGTTCCTGAGAGTGGACACAGGCAAACTCTAACTAAGATAAAAAAAAAAGTAGAGGGCATTGGAAGTAGCTTTTCCTATATATTCAGTAATACTCTACTGAACACTGTCAAGCCATGATTTGTTTGCATGTCAGATCTTTGTATAACTTGGAAACGGATGCAGATATTCAGAGAAACTCACATGAATTTCTTCTCTACAATTCCCTCCTATGCATAAATATTAGTAATATCAATCACTACTTAGTTGTGGGTTTTTTCAATATGAAATTGTTATCTTTTGTTGGTGGTTAAATGAGCATGTGGAAACAAATTGAGTGGTTATTTTCTGAGGCTACTTCATGTGTCTCCAAGAACTTTCAGTTTTGTTACATCTAGAATCAAGTATTCTAATGCTCTCCAATATAAGACGTATCAAAAAGACAGAATTTTTGTCACAAAGATGTAGACTTGTTCTTTTCTGTGTACTGTTATTCCCTTGATTAAGCATCATATCCACATTCTGTCTCCCCATCTTGATAACTCATCTGTGTGTTTGTGTATATAAATATGTGTATGCATATTTCTGTGTGTGCAATGATCATGGACTAGTGCTCGTTTTGTGCTAGTCCTCCTCTCAGGACTTCTGTGAAACAGCTGGATTTATTCTGAAGCACTTAACTTCGTAGTACAGTTAATCAAAATTGCATGATTTTAAATACAGAAGTATTTTTTTTCTCCAAAAGCAGAAATGTATGGAAAAGCTATATTTTGTAGCAAAATAATTAAAGGGACAAACTTTGGTTTGGCTTCAATCAGTTTTGCAAAATGATAGCAGAACAGAGTCTTTAAATTAGGTGGATTTGAAATTTTCATTGTGGACATTCTGCATAGCTTCAATTATCTTAACTGTAAATATACAACTATCCCTTTGCACATAAATTGTCCCATTGATATATATATAATCAATAGCATATATATAATTTAAAAGGGACTGTTATAAATCCATTGTTTATATGCCAGATTGTTTGGGTGCTGTGAATGTTTAATACACCCTCAACGTATGTTTAGTGTGACAATGGAAGGGGTTACCAAAATGAATTTTTACTCATATAGAAATATCTTTATGTAGAAATAAGGCGATGTAGACAGAGGTTGAGAGAGAGAATGCTGAAAAAGAGAAAATGCCTCTCCTAGTAGAAGAGCTTCACCAGATAGATGGTATCCATCACACACCATGCATGTGACCAGGATGTTAAGAACAGCGAGGAGAAAAAGAATGTAAAATAGAGTGTGTTGACAGAAAGCAGGGTCAGCCACAGTGCTGAGTGGTAAGAAGCAAATTGCCTAGTAAGAAGGATTTTGAGAATGGTATAGAAGCTCTTGAAAGATTAGCCAATGCAGGCAGGTGGCTCCAAGCCTGTAAATGTGTGCTTTTCTGATTACTGGTATTACAGAAAAAAAAATAAAAAAAAAAAAATGTTTACAAAGCGGTCGGGAAGAGGATAAAGATTATGTTTTGAGGGCCAGGGAAGTATTGTGATAAACTTAGGAATCGGACAAAGAAGCGGTTAAAGTAAATAGATAAAAGCGTTAGTATTTCTAGAATTTAGGCTTCTTGAACACAAGCCAGATGAAATGAGGAAGGATTTGCTCAGAAGACTCAAAGCATCTTCAATCAAAAAGTCTGCACGGATTATTGTGAGTGAAAATACTGACAAGGGCTTCTGTTGGCGTGCAAAAAAATGTCCTCAAAGTCAGTTGTTTTCAGATCTCGTAAATATTAATTTTCAAATGGTAAACCTTTAAAGCTTCAGAACAAGCCAAAAGATGAACCCTCAGGGACTTTATTTTGTGCCATACAATACGCTATTGTGAGAATGGAGTCACATGACAAATTACAGCTGTGTGATTTGTAGAGATTGCACCTCTCTGCTCCCTCCCCAGTGACCCACCTGTCCAGCAAAAATGCCACTTTCTCAGTAAATTTAAATTTCACTTACATTTAATTTTTGTCATCTAAAACGTTTCTGCCTGTTGTTTTTCTGTGACATTTGAGACAAGGCTGGGACTTTTTACAAACTACAATTCAAACCAGATAACTTACCCTTTTAGCACTGTGACAAATTCTTTGAAGCATCCACAAAAATGATACATCCTTATCCTCATTGCTGATGCTTTTTTTTTTTCCTTTTAAACTCCTTTATTATAAATATAAAGAGATCGGTATTTATTACTTCAAAAAAGGCTGAAAAAGCACTACCTCCATCAAAAGCACAACCAGACCAGGGAAGATGACTGAATTTTTCTCTCAGCTTGCATAGTATCTACCTTGATCACTGAAACATTGTCTTCCCATACGACAGAGACATCAGCGATTAACACGTATCTGTTAGGCACGTGATGATCCTCTATGCATTTTTATTAAAGTATCACCTTCAGTAGCTAAGGCCTCAGAAGAGCTGGATATAATTGTATCAGCTATTAAATATATTTTATGTGGTCAAGTGTCAACTCTCTAATAGGCACAAGCGAAATCTGTCAGCTGCTCTTTCTTAAAGATCTAGTTTGACCTAGCAATTAGAAACTGGTTATTGTATAGTATGTCTTGGAATTTTATTCAAAATTAGATGACAAATTCCCAGGGCAAAACACCTTTAAGTAGTAGGGCCAACACCCCCAGAAAACTACACGTGGGGATGGAAATTCAGAAAGCAGATCAGACTGCTTTATACTTAGCTGCGTGCTGAAGGCATCACTGCCCTAGGTTTTAGCATGAGTCGATGTTTGTTTGCAAAGATGGGCACTCACTTTAAGATTTCCTCTGTAGAGCTGGATAGAGCACCCACCTCCAAAGTCATCCCTTTGGAATAGGCTATGGGTCTCGAACACCTTCCTTTCTTAGACTGAAATCGTACCTGGTACCTGGAGTTGTGTCTTTGGGGTTCAGTGTGTCCAGCAACTTGCCATTACTGCGTTTATTTTCTCAGTCAACTGTACTAAACTATTGTGTATTGAACTAGTAGTTCAATGTTATTCGAACTGCCTCCATCATCTTAGAAATGTTGTTAGCTGATTATTCAGTTCACTGCGTATGCTGCTTTCCCTTGTGTCGCTTCCCTTGACGTCTGTGACACGTGAATTATGAGAGGGAGGAAAAAAGCATAATCAGGCTTAACTAATAAATGAGAAAACAAAATGGCTGATAGAGATCTTAAAAAAAACCAACAAAAAACAAACCAACCAAAAAACCAAAGGAAAAAAAAAAAAGGGAAAAAAAAACAGCACAAAACCCTCCAAAACCCCAAACAAACATACAACAACAACAAAAAAAAGGCATGAAAAGAATCTCTAGATGAGAAACCACAGGAAAAGTGAGTGAGATAAGGCAAACATGAAACAAGCATTTGGAGATCGTGATTAACACAGGTGGCTGTGGACTCAGAGCAACTGAAATGTGGGCATTTCTCAAAGGGCCAGAAGGCAGCTTAATGATTTTAGGTACACTGTAATTAATAATTTGGGGGGAGGGCTGCAGAATGGGACGTGTTGAGCCAAGTTTTGTGTTATCCTGCGCTCAGCAGCAGCTCTTCGCGCTGTGTGTGCTTTCATTTATACAGGTTACTCGTGGTTGCCTTCAGCAGGAAGCACAGCCAAAAATAATTGCCGAGGGAAATGTCGTTCATTTTTCTTGTTCCTCATTAATCCGTATTCGGTATGTCTTTGGGAGGATATACTGATGTGCAAATGTGGTATAAGTTACTTTCCCTTTCCATTCCCTCTGCCTGTTTTAATTAGGCATAGTCCGTTGTCCATCTTACTGAAGCAACATTTCCTGTCATGTCAAATGTCAAAGGCAGTTTTTACATGAAAAAATAGCATATTCTAGCACTTATGAAGATGTTTCTTAGACTTTCACACAAAACTTTTTCATTCTGCATATGTTGTGGGGCACTGATCTTTTTTTTGGTCATTATTATTATTTTTAGCACCGAAAGCAGTTAGGTAAGGATAGTACAAGCTAGCATTTGAGGTTTAAAGTTTAGCAATGAGACAAGACACAGATAAAGAAAGAAATTGAGGCAAATGTGACAGCAAGAGAAAGGAGTGATGACATGGCGACCTGGATGAATTTTATCTCGAAAAGTAGTTTAGAGATCCTGTAATCTTTTCCTTAGCCTACTGATAAGTAAAGACAGGGAGAAGATCTTCAGTGGCAGTAGCTGAATGTCCACACCCTCTTAGGTATGAAGAAAGTGCTGTGATTTAGCAAAACAGAAAACCCTTAAATAATTGGAAGGAGAAGCCTACAGTAGATGAGAAGAAGAAAACCTATTACTCAAGGTAGAAAAAAAAAAAAAAAAAAAGATGCCTTTTTAATAGCAGGAGCAACTAACCAGAGGTCCTGTCTGCAACGTGCAATGGTACTATAAAGGCAATATTTTACTTTGAACAGAAATTAATTCAGAGGAAAAGTAGATGATGCTTATGTTTTGTAGGGAAATTAGCCTTTGTTGATCGTAGAGCTTTCTTTTGATTTTATATTTGACTGTAGAAAGATAGAGTTCTATAGATGCTGTGCCTTTGAAATAAAAATCTGAAATTTGAAACAGTGACCTCAGAAAGTGGACCCAGAGGTGGATGCAAATAGAGTCAACTTAATGGGTCAAAGGAGGGCCAGACTCAGATTCATATGGAGAAGTCTCTGAAATCCTCAAGGTCTCAAGAACTAATCCTGTTCTGAGGTTTGGCTGTTGTATCCCTTACTCCTGTTATCTCTTCCTTGAATGGCTCTTCTACTTCTTTGGTTTCTCTTTCTCTGTATGGTCACTTGTTTTCAATGCTGCCTTTTTTTTTTTTCATCTATTCATCCCCCTAGGTAGTTGCACAAAGTAGCTGGAAATTCTCTCATTCTAATGAGAATCAAGCATTGCCTTTCACCAGCCTGACGAAAACAGACCTTGAGGCCCCACACTGTGCAAGGATCAGGTTGCTTAATGTGGACACAGTTTTAGTATTAAAAAAAAAAGTAAACCGTAGCAGTGGAACAGACAGCAATATTTAAAATTCTTACAGTGCCCCTATATGTATCCAAAAATCCCGAATATTGTCGGAGATGAGCTATACAGGTCCTTCTTCATATCCATTACCACCAAAAATGCAAATAACTACTTGATATTACAGACAGGTTGATCTGGTTGATTAATGTGATGTTTCAGCTTATGAGTATTCCCAAACTAGTCAGGTTTCTTTTTTTTTTTTGCAACAACTTGGCTGTGGTGGCATCAAGCTGTGGCTGACACTAGCTGTGCCAACTTACGTTTGATCTAGTCAGTCTTTTCTCTCACTTTGAACTGAAACATCAAAGTATCTTTTTTTTTTTTTTTTTTTTTTTTTAAGCAATCACTTAGGAGTTTGTATTGGTTTGCATCAATAATATGTTACAGGGGAGTGTCTGAGGGACCAGATTGTGGGCATTCAATGTAATGGGATTTGAACACCTTAACAAATAGATTGATTGTCTGTATGCAAAGCTGTGTTTTCACTGAATGGTCGTGTTTGTGGTTAAATGAAGAAGGCCATGCACACACTGTGATACTGCTGACATTCAATAGGTCTCATTTCCCTGTGTGAAGAGTTTCATCCAGTTGATCAAGGAATAGATGCAGTTCTATGTGACTTTGGCCAGTATCAAACTGTTTAATAATTAGTCACAGTCCTGTGTTAATAAATGGCCAGGAATCTTGTTATCAGCAACTCATGAATTTGTGAAAAGGCTGCTCAATTTCTGAATTACTTGTAAATTGGAAAATAGCCAGATCTATTCTAAATGATTGGTATCATCAGTCTGAGAGACACTGTCTAGTATTTGCAGATATCATTTTGTTTCATGTGTATTTAAAAGGTGACTCTCTTGGATGTCCATCTTAATGGATCTTAGTTTCCAGAGAACATAAGCCTTGCATTTCAGGTGGAATTTAACTCTGTCAACTTGGCTGCCCAACAATAGAGCACTCTGTCACCAGTGTTTCTTAGTGATTGACAGTCAGTAAGGCACTCTAGAGTGACAACTTAATATTTTTCTACGTATCCTTTGGCTGGGTTCGAGTGACATCCATGTATTGGCTTTTGATGCCAAACACTCCAGAAAGTCATTCATAAGACTCTGTTTACGTCTCAGACTAGTGCAAGATGAAGTGTTAGGTGTCATTAACAGTGACAACACGGTATCTAGATTTCCAGCCCAAATTTTAGACTTGTAGTTAGTGCGATACATTCTGCTATATGTGGGCATCGGGAATCAAGAAGCTTGATAAATTGCGGTTGGGGTTCATTTTCCAAGTAGTGTCTAGCAGTGTAGCTGGGCAATTCCCATTAATATTAATAGGAATTTAGCAGATAAATCTCCTTGAATAACTGCTAGAAAATTTACCCTTAATGTGTCTTACATTTCAATAGGCTGAGCTGTGTTTTGAAATTCCATTTGAGAAGGCTAATGTGATAGATATAATAACGAGGGATATGCAAAAACCAGTAGGATGCATATTTCTACATGACACTGGAGACTTACAGTACTTTTCAATCAGAGCATCCTAGAATACTATTAATGAAATCCCCTTTAACCTTAAGGGGTAATTTTTTCTAAGTGATCTACAGGGGATTTGGCTGTTAAATTTCCATTAGCAGTAATGGGATTCACAATATTACAGCACAAGTTCCCCACTAGCCGTGCTGAAATTCTACCCCCTGTGGCAATTAATCATGCCTATTGGGCTCATTAATGGAAATATGAAGCAAATTATCTGGCTAATCATTATATGTGATCGATCTGCTCTCCTGCAATAATTGATTGCAAGCTAGTTAAAGCCAACTCACAGGTTTAAGATTTTTATAGCTGAGCGACAAAAGATGGGGTGTCCCTGTCATGGCTGTAAATGCCAAGGCATCTGCAGCTTACCGACAGCATGTACCAAGGTTTGCAAGTAGCACGTCCTCCTTCTATTTTCCTGTCTTCCACCACCTGGTGTAACATTTTTCCAATTTCTCTGACTTATATGCCTCATAGCAGGTCCTGCAGAAGCTTCCCACAAGGAACATTCTTCCCCCATTGCCTTTAGCAGAGTGTCACCGGCGTCCTGCTGGAGTTCTGTATTTTCTTATTCTGCCCAAACCAGGGACTTTGTGTTTGCTTCTGTTCTTCTGAGAATCTGCATTTTTCAAACTGTTATGAAAATGGGTAAGCTAGTCTGAGTGGTGTGGTTGTGCTGGAATGTGTTCACGGGAGCCTTGGTGCTGTCGTTTAATCTATTATTCTGCTACCTGACAGCATAAACTCATTTATCCGATTTTGCTTGGCCTGTTTTATAAGGAGCATTCTCTGAGACTGTGGGCTGGTTGGATGTAGCATGCCAAGGTCATCCCTCAAGTTGCTGGAAAGAGAAGAACCACTTTAGCATATCAGCTAAAGAGTTCATTCCTTACTGTTGCTCTACTTAAATGTTAAACACAGGAATCTAGAAGATTTTCCCTCTTTTTTTTTTTTTTTTTAATTTTATTATGGATACTTACTTGATTCGTTTGGGGGACTTTTTTCTCACTGGCATTCTGCAAAGGCTCAACATACCACCAAAACGCAGCCTTCGTTAGTCTGCAGACTCAACTCTTGAGGATATTCTTTGATGTACATTATAGTATTATGGTTAAGCTGACTGGCAAACATGCAAATCCAGGAGTCCCATGCAAAATCAATAGCATTTCTTCAGGCAGAACGCTAATTTATAGCCACACTGCATGACTGTGTCATTTTCCTAATGAATTCTCCAGTGTGCAGAGGTGCACTAAACAACAGAGATAAATACTGGTGTGTGGAGGAGCGTAATACAGATTTGTAGCCATAACAGAATACAGACTACAGATGTTTTGCATATAACCAAGACTGGTTTATGAGCTTTTGCAAGCAAGGGTATCTGTATTCTAACTAAGGACCGTTTTTCAGTGGATCTTGAAATGCATAAAGCAATGGGAAAAAATTTTAAAATACGTTTTGTCACCATCCAAACAGCAGTGTCTTCTGTGTATCCCACTACATGTGTTTCAGCTCTTCTTGAGAGTTGTCTGATGGCAGAGGTTGGGTGTTAAAAAGGGGGAACCCTCAGGACCACCTGAGCAACTCTGAAGCAGAGATGTCACTGAAAATAGGACACCTACAAGAGCACTTAGCCAGTTTTTGAAATCCCTCCCAGAATGTGTCCGAAGTTAGCCAGGCACTAACATGTTGATAAACTTTCCATTGCCCTACTCTGTCATTTGGCATGGAAACATTAAGTGCCTCGTTATTAATTTTTATATATTCAGAAGCTTATTTCTGCAGAAATCCTGATTTTATTTATTTTTCTTTCTTACTGGGGAAAATAAAATAAACTGCTTCTATTATAATATGTTTCCATGGGGAACTTTACTAATGTACATAATATACAACAGCTGATGGCAAGTGATTATAAGTTGCATATACCACTGGGAGCTCTGGAATGAGTGGTTTACAAAGCTGGGTAAGTAATGAAAGTCCATAAACAAGACACTCCACGGAGCAGCAGAGTGACAGAATTTTGGCTCCAAGCTTGAGGCTGTTTGGCTAGTATTGGAAATCCATATAACATCCTTTCCTCCTGGCATCTGCTACTTTCAGAAGGTTCAGTTCATTACAATAACAAATTTCAACTAAGCATGATTGCAGTCTGTGGCCTGTTTGGTGGATGGCCTTCCTGGAGCACCTCATAACTTGGTCTGACGCTAGTGGGTGCTACAAGACAAAGCCTTCATGGTCATTTGTCACTCCTCACCTCTAGGCAGGGTACATGTGCTGATTTGTAGTTAATGCAGGTGATCTTCGTAGCCTTTCTGATCAATCCAACCTAATTAAAGGAGTAATTCACTGTTTTTAGGGCAAATTTACCTTTCCATGATGGTGTGAGTGCCTGCAGCTCAACTGATAATGAGGTAACATCTTCGAGCCAATTAAGTGAAAAGGAATCATAGAGCCCATTAGACTTGATAAGTTCAGTAAGAGATGGAGCAGGTGAATTTTTCCTTATTAGAAACTCTGGTGTTTTACAGAAAGTTAGAGAACTCATAGCAGCTTCTCTGACAAGACTGTCAGGCTCTGTGTTCCTGACAGAAGTCCATCTCCTTTCGTTTCAGCCAGCATACTGATGGTTTCCTAAAACAGAGCTGTATTTCTAAAAGGTTAGGGATTCAGATCAGCCTATATGTAATATTTTTCTGGATGTTATTTTAGCAAATGTTCTTGCAGATCAGCCCTCATCTGTGAAAGGATTCTATTAATAAAACCAGCTGTGGAACAGGAGGACAGAATGGTGTTATTAGTAACTGCAAAACCCTTTCAAAGTGCTATTCATCATCCAAATAATTTATGAAATGGTTTCTGAGAAGAACTATTAATTAACTGGCAAGAACGAGCCACATTAACATTTGTTTATTGCACTATGTCTGTTGGCCTTGTGAGCTTGGACTGGAAGAGAAATTATTTGAAGAAACACAGAGGGGCAAATTTTAGCTGTCCCCTCCACGGACAGAATATCACAATTATTCACAGTGAAAGCTGGTTTGGATTACGGCCAGGTGCAAAGGTGCAGTGCAGTACCTGTTTGAGACTCAGTTCTGCTCTTCTGTTGTCCCAGCTGACTCCTGACCAGAAAAACCTCCTGTACAACTCCTCTCTTCCACACCAAGAGGCTGAACAAATGGGCTTCTCCCTGAAGAGCCACAGGCCACCTCCGCTGTGGCTCTGCAGGTGAAGACCCGGGGTCATTCATGGATGTTGGGTCCTTCTGGCTTTGTTGTACTCAGTATGCAGATTTATTCCTTCCAGTGCTGCCCAGAGCCTCAGATGGTGCCAGCTGAGGCCCACAAGTGGATGTTCTGTATCACAACCACGCAGCAAGAGCCCACTGAAGTCAACAGGAGGATTATAATTTCCTAAAGTTTGTTGGCAGATCTAGGTGTCCAGACAGACCACAAGCTGCTCCTCTTCTTGGTTATACAAACACAGATCCCCCAATTGAGGCTTAAATTTGTAGCAGGTATCATGTTTTGGTTCTCCCCCACCCTTAAATTCTTCGTATTTACTCATTTTACACTGTATTTGTTTTCTAATTTGTTGTTTTCAATGTAACTGACAATGCTTTTCTGCCTCTGAGAAACAAATTGATCTTATAAATGGTGACCTGTGGGAGCTGCTGCTGTCTTGTTAGAGGTGCAGGTAGACAGTCTCCTCCTGACAAGTGCTCTGGCTGTTGGTGCTACTCTTACAGAATGAATTTGCACAAAGGCTTGTTATTTATGGCTAAACTCCGTGATACCAGAATGTATCATAAAACTTGGAATTGCTGTGTAATGGGAAATGTAGCACTGAGCTGTGCTGGGTGGATACAGATGATTTTTCCTTCTTACAAGACTGGAATCATTGTAAGTGTCCTGGCTTACATTGCATGTGCCTTGCAGTAGCTTTGAGAAGCCATCCCTGATAGACTTGTCATGTGGTATCTTTCTGCTGCATCCCTTATCCTCCTGGCAGTTAAACTAGCAGAATTGTATTTGACAGCCCAGTGCCATCCCAGTAACTCAACAGCAGAAATGGGCGTCTCAACAACCTCTCCTTAACAGCAGAAATTCTCTTGCTCTCCTGAGTCACAGCATGGCTTTGACTTTAGGTTGGTGAATTTTCTTTTCCACAGTCCTGAGATGTCCAGTGAGAAACAATTCAGTGGTTGTATTTTAATTATATATTTAATACTATGCAAATGAATTTGACAAGAAGGATGAAAACATCGTCAGAGGCATTTAAGGCATGTATTTGTTTTGTCTTCTGAAGTGAGACAGATTTGAAGCATTCATTCTTTCTATAATTTGAATTTTCTCTACTGAAAAGTGCATTTCTGTAATCACTGTGATGTAGCACAAAAAAAAAATAATTTTTTTCCAAGCCTTTTCTCCATTCATATGCATTTTTGTTTCCATCACATCTTGACTTGTGTGTGCAAAGGAGTTTGTTTGTTCCAAGACAGCATGATGTGAGCTGGTATCAGAAGCAGCACATTGACGTCGTAGGCAAAGTGTCATGTAAGACAGAAGCCCCTATGACAAAGTTTTATTTCTATCAGAGTAACAGCAGCCATCAGTGTTCACCATATGCATCAGTTGACTCTATATCACAGGTGTCTAGTACGATAGACAGGAAGGGGAGACTTTTACTGGGTAAACCTAAAACTGTCTGTGCATGAGATAAATGCAGTTAAAAGGCTGAATGGTTTTGTTAAGAATGCCCAGAAAAGAAATACGTAGTGTTAGTAATCAGTCCCCAAACAAAAAAAAATGCCCGTGCAATGCAGCTGACATCTCAAGCTTGAAACCAGAAGACGATCAGGCAGGATCCTTTTCCTACCTGTTGGCATCCACCTGTGCATTCCCCCAGCTGCCTTTCCTCCCTGGCAGAAGGAAAATGCATCTCATTTCCCTTTAGTCAGTCTCAACTGATGGCAGCAGGGTTGCGGAAATATATCTGAGGACAATATTTGGCACAAAGTATTGTATATTTATTTTGTTCTACTGTCTCTGTAAAGCTTTGATTTTTTTCTTGCATCCAGGTAATCACTAGAACAAGACGAAGCAACTTACTTTTCCATTTTACTTTTGATGTGATGGAATAAAGAAGGCAAAGTATATTGTGTTTACCTGAATACCAAAAAACTGACCACACAGTGGCAGCCTTTGTTGCTGTAACTCAGCCAGTTTAGATGGGGTTAGGAAGACTATGGGTGAGCTTGAAAAGGCTGTTCAGAGCATAGATGTTAGCGTATAATACAAACCTCGGCTTCAATCCACTGAATCTTTTAGTGTGAGATATCCATAAAGTTGTCATATAGGTTTTCTCAGCATGTGTTGTGTGATCTGCACTGTTCTTTTTTCACAAATGGAAAAAAAACAAAACAACAACCAAAACCAACAAAACAAGCTGAATAATTTAGAGATGTGAACAGAGCTGGCAATCATGAGTATCTTAGGCTTTCTTGTTATGTGCAAATGGGAGAAGACAGCAATACAGGTGATGAGCTTACTAAATAGATCTGTAACATTAGTTTCAATGCCAAGATCTAAATCAGAAGCCTTATGGTGCATTAGTTTACAGGATAATTTTTCATTAACACATTGTACATTATCCATATCTTGTAAGCAGGTGGTGTGGACAATTCCAGACTAGCTGGGCTGGTCAGGTGCATGAGCCGCTTTCAGGACATCCAGGAAGCAACGATCAGTGTGGGGTTTGCAGAGTTGTGTGTGTGTGTTTGGTTTTTTATTTTTAACAAATCCTGGGTGGGGTGCAGTAGGTTGGCAAAGAGCAAGAGGATTTCATATGCACTTGTTGCAAGTATCTTTAGTGAAGCTGTTTTCCTCCTTGTCTTTTGTCAGGATTTGTTTACTAACTCTAGCTTTTAGATTGCTTCTCCAACTGACATAAATGCATTTCACTGTTCACAGTGTTTCACTTCAGTGTTTCAGAAAGGTAGCAGTAAACTATTTACTCATGTCAACACTAAAGACTAAATCACTTCTCTCAGTTACGTGCCTGTGACAAATTCCAAAGCGTTTTCAGAATTTGACACATCCTTTCAGTGGAGATGTTAAACTAATGTCTTGCTGATTTGATTCAGAAAGAGTGAATCAATTCAAAGTGTGAAGTTAGCATGTGTGTGCAAAGTGGCCTTAAACTGCTAAACCAAGATCTTCAGTGTAAGGCCTTGACTTAGAGCTTTCATAGTAGTCCAATATGTTTACTTAATTACATACATTCACTTGGATATCTTCTAGTTGTTTAATCTTAATTATCTTTGTGTTGACAAGCCCTAAAATTTCCGGCTCAAAAGTGTTCGATTCTGTCGTGCACCACTAAAACCTTTAAGTGGATTTTCTATTGTGCTAGGGGCACGTGGTGGGCTGCTGGAAGTGAACCGGGTCAGTGACTTTTATCTATGGATAAATTTATGTACCAGGCATCACAAGGGCATCTGAGGGCTCCAGAATATTGGTCTGGAAACAAGAACAAGACAGCTTTTCCAGAATGAAGAAATTATATAAGAAAGATTTTAAAACTTAAAATTCAAAAAAAACATTGATTCTTATCTTTTTCTTCCTTGTGTCCTAGGCTATTTCTTCTCATTCTGCATTTTTGGCAACCCTAGACTTCCTTTAAAAACTTCCAAGCATCTGTGAGAGTAAGAAATATGTTAGCCTAACCTCTGGAGGCAAGCTTCCATCTAGTATGAGAGTCAACTCGAAATTCTGGACTATAAATTTTATCCTTGCCATTAGAGCTGAGAACCCTCAGCTAAAGATGGACCAAGAAAAAATAACATTTAGACTTTTGAAAAATGACCTCTGATTTACAGTGGTGACACAAAACTAAGTATTGAGTTATCAGCACATCTATCACTAGATTGAGTGCAGTATCTCAAGATGACTTTTTTTCAATGGTGTTACTTTCTGATTTCTGTGAAGCTCTGCAGTGTTTCTTTCATGCACCTCAGTGACCCCCTTTATGCAAGTTATTGCCTGTCACTCCCATTAGGCTTTTCTTCCTCTGTCCTGTGTGAACATGCTGATATTGCATTTATTAAATTCCTGACATACGTCCTAAAACTCAGTTATAGCCAATGATAAAGGGATTGTGTCTGATTCCCCGTTGAGAGATGAGCATGGTTTTCTTGAAATTATTAATGAGGTACCAGCCCACACTAGGTCAAGTTATAAACCGGGAGGCTGTACTGGATCCGGATTCATGTTTCACTTAACTGCTGTTTATTTTTCAAATGTGTTAGAAAAGGCTTGTGTCAAATGTTTCTGCCTTAGCAAGTTGAAAGCTGTTGACATTTTTCCAGACAGTCCTGTAATCCTGAAGAAAGCTGAAAGGTGCCAGACTTCGCTATTTCTATATTCATGTACCAGTGAGTCAGAACAGCTTGAATTTAGTGCTGGGTTTTTGGACAGCTTAGAAATGCCTCATGCCTTTGGAACTCATGCTTCATGCATGTGCTCCGCTCCATCGCCTGCTCGGAGGACAAACCTATCTAGTTCGTACCTTATGCCCACTCAGATGAGAAATAGGGCCTTGTAATATTACTTTTTTTCCCTATCTGCCTATTCTTCCTCACGCCCTTACCTTGAGATTCTGCTAATAGCACCTTCTGTGTTGCTAACTTATGTTTTTTATTTCCAAATTAAGCCTTCTGTTCAGAGTGACCTCTCTGTCCCTTTTTAAAGGCCAGATGCACCTTAGGTTTTATGAAGGGCTGTGTGGTTCATTGCAGGAGTTGGGGGATGGAACTGGGTCAGTTTCCAGGTCTATGGCTCAATAAGAAAATTAGCTATTCTGGAGAAAATTAGGTCCTTGCAACTTCTATAAAGATGCCAAGAAGCTTTGTATTTTCCAGGGTCAACTTTGCCAGAAGGGGGTAGCTTCTTGATCATGCTTTATATTGCAGAGTCTAGTAATAGCAGTAAGGGACCATGTGGACACAAGTAAAGCCAAGTTAAAAACTTGTATTAGAGTGGATATCAAGTAGGAACTAAGAGAGAGCAAGGAAAGAGGAGTTGGGATTTGGAGACTGAGAGGCTGCTTCAAAGGAAAAGGACTTCAGGAAAGAAAATCTGAAGCCCCAACATGAGATTTTTTTAGTGTCCCTGCATTATCCCTCTGCCTTTTGGAACATCCTCAAGTATTACAGCAGCTGAAACTACTGGAGAGGAACAGCATGAAAAATAATAGAAAAATAATCTCTTTCTAAGAAGTGGGGACTAATACCCAGAGGCATCTTGACAACAAACAAATAACAAATCCCAACAATACTCAAATAAGGCAGCATGCCTGCGTGACACCAAAGCCTGCTGAACAAAGCTTCTTGTGTAGGCCTTGCCCACTTGCTTGCAGTAGATAAATGCCTTTAAACTGTTCCAAAAGAAGTTCAGAAAAAAAACCAAACCAACAAACCATAAACAAAAATATCCATGAACCTGCAATCTTGGCTCCTTGCCCTGTCGAGTGCCCGAGACATTTTGACATGCAGCCAGTCGAGGCAATTCAGAGGAACAGTGAAGGCCAGGCCTTTTGCTAAGGTAAATCTGCTTGGTTTGATTGCTAGCCCAAAAAAAGCAAGTAGAGGAGAAACAATAAAGTGATTTTAATATTAGATGCTGTCCTATCCTGTGATTTAGTGCCCCTTCCTTTCTCTCCTCCTTAGCCAGGCACGTGTGCAGTCAATCACACACATCTGTTTCTTTATACCGTTAGGTGTGATTTAAGGAAAGACCAGTAAAAGGGGTGAAATACTGCAGATGATGCTTAATAATCTGAATGTCCAAATACCATTGAGTTTCCTCTCAAGAATTTCACTGGTAAAACTTTGACTGCAGCTCTGCCATATCCTCCCTGCGGAGTTTAGGTGTGCAAACTTAAATGTTGTATGATTACCTAGGGTTACATTAAAGGAAAAAAGAAAAAAAAAAAGGAAAGAAAAGAGGCATGGAGGTATTGCTGTGTTTAGGAAAGCCAATGAGATTATAAAAACTACTGAAAATGTAAGTGGAAATTCCTCGCATCGAAGTCTTCAATCAAAATTCTGGCCCCAATTCAGTGAAGTCCTGAAGTACTTCCCTAGTGTGAAGCACTTGCATAAGTCCCCTTGATGTCAAGGGGAATTGAGTGCCTGGTTAAAATTAAGCACATGCTGAAGAGCTTTGCTGCCTGGAGATGAATGCAGGCAAGCTGTGAGGCATCCTGCCTTAGCTTGCCAAATGATTGCCTAAAACCAAATAGTAAGTGATATTTGAAAGAGGTTGTAGCATTGTTCTTCACAAAGACAGCACAAAGTTTGTGAGAAAGCAGACAAGAAGTGTTCAAACTAATGTGGTCCTCCACTGAAAATGAAGGATACAATGACTAGGAAGGGATCAAAGTAAGAAAGAGAATGCTGATTCGGAGAAAGGAAGAAATACCAAATCCATGCTTCAAATTAGGAAGTGGTATTAAATGGAAATGCCAGGTCCACTGCTCTCTCTTTCCTTAGATAAAAATTGAGCTTTCAGGGAAGTTCCTGCCTTTGTTTCCTTTATTTTCCCCATCTGTCTGTGAGGATGGTGAGTACTTTGAGGTAGGAGCTGGTTTTCTTTTAGTGTGTGTCATGGTTTAAACCACAACAGTGTGTTTACAGTGCAAGGATGCCCTCATGTGATGCTGTACTGCCAGGAGTAATGGTGTGGATAGCCATGCACCTTCTGAGGAGTGGAACAATGAGAGCTTGTGTTCTTCAAGATGACTCGAATCACCAAGTACTGACTCTGGTTTCTTAATGACCGGAAGGAGGTGCAAGAGCCCTGTTCACACACTGGTGGACCTTGTTAAGCTGGGTACATCATGCTGCCCATCCTCTAATCTGGTGGTGCTGGCATTCTTAGGAGGTGACCTAAGAGCAGAAAAGTCACAATCGTTTTAAGGAACAGGGTCATGAGACGTATCTCATTACATTATGGAAGCATGCCTGAGAAACAGGGTTATTAATATTTCATTCTCATATCTTATGCTATTGGAACTGCCAAACAGTAAGGAGAATGCTGACAAGTCAATCAGATCTGTCCTCTGAAGAATTTCACAACAGCTGGATATTTTTTTTTTAATGCAGTATTATCTTTCAGGAGGTGGACTGAGCAGGTCTCTGTTTTGATTGCTGTCAGGGAAAACTCTTGTCGGTTTGTGGCACTTATCTCTGAGTAGCATTTTTTTTTTGCTCTATTTTCTTTAAAAGATAAAGTTCTTTTTCAAGGCGTCAAAGTACTTCACTCATGTTGCTAGAGCCCCACTCCCTGTGGAGTTTGTCACTCTTCTCTTTTGAAGCATCCTGCGGGTTATATCAGAACAATAAGAAATTTGAGTTCTTCCTAAGTTTTTCAGCAGCCATTGTTGTTTTAAATCCCCATGTGTCACCTTTCTTGTCTGCTAGGCAGGAGCAGGAGGCTGCCTTCTCATCCACGTTGTTGATGTCTACATTTGCATTGTAGTGTCACACTGTAATGCCAAGATATGTGACTGGATGAAAAGAGATGATATCTGCCAGGATCTTTTTTTTCGAAGTGCCAGGTGAAAAGATAAGTGCGTCCAAGACTGGATTTCCAAGGTACTACAATGAAGGAAGGAAATAGTAGTAAAATAGATACAGAATCAAGTACTCGATAGCTGAAACCACAGAAAGAATATGTTTTATTAGTTGATGTACATGCATAGAAAGAAATGGGAAGATTTTGAGCTCAGAGACCTTTCTTGAATTTTTTTTTATCCCTAAAAATTCGTGATTATAACATGACTATGACATAATTCTGCAGCAGTGGTGTAATTTGGTTTATATTATTTATCTGGGGAAAATGAAAAGGATGTTTTCTATGAAATTGTACCGCCTAGAACTGTTTTTAAAGGCCATAAATAGGAAGACTAGATCTTGCTTTCCTGAATCTATTGTGTATTTGTTTGAGTTTTGAAGATCAACTTGTAGGAACACCGGTACCATGGTGTGATGTGACTGACGTATAGAATGTGGCCACCAGAGAAGGTGTCATTTGGTAAGAAGTGTCGGTGTCCCCCTGGCATGTGGTGGGTTTGAGCAGGCCCATTTCTCCCTCAGCAGCAAGCAGTGACATGTGGCCTGATGTCATCCCTGCAACTGCTAATTGAGCTCAACAGGCTTACTAACCACTGCCTGTCAATGCCCAAAATGTATTTGGCAGATACGTGATTGCCACATTGATGTTTTCTTGTGTTAAAAACACTGCAAGACTTTCACAAAAAAAGAAAAATAGAACAGTGTCATATAAGCATTCCATCTTCAGTACCTTTTGATCCTCACTCTAAAATTTCATAACTGACAAATGATGCTGCACGCATTTTCAGCAAATACAGTAGGTTGTTCTTAGAAGGGATTTTATCATTTTAGAGTCCTGATGTTGCACTCATTTTTTTTTCCTCTTTTCTTTTACTTTCACATAGCAGATGCTTTATGTTTGTAGATTCAGTTTCTGTATTTCAGCCGATGAAAATGTATCTTGCTTCTTTCTGAGTGCAATAGTTGCCTGAAAGTGTGCCAGTGCTACTAATCACCTCACTAATGGGACAGCCAAGCACTTCCAGGGCTTCTACGTTCGTAGGTACATTTTCCAGTACCAACAGATGGGCCATCATAATATAAGTTGGAGCAAACAGCGAGTGCTTAAATCTACCCCAGGTGCTAACGTTACCCAGGAGACCACCTAGCAGCTGAAGAGCTAAATGCTTTGGTTCTCTCCAGGGTTGCAAAGAGGCAAGGGAAGCTGATGACTAAGTGATTTCTCCTCCAAACTTCAGTGAATTTCCTCTTTTATATCTACTTGGGGGTCAAATCTTGCTCTCCCAGAACTTGAAGCCACTTTTCGCTTTGATATAGGGAACCACTGAGAAAGTAGTGCTATGGAACAACATTACCCATGGGGGAAGTTCAGGGAGGATCACCCCCTTGTGCAGGCAGGGCCTGTTCTGTGGCTGAGAATGACTGAAAATTATGAAAACTGTATACACTATGATGTTCCCTATATATAAATGGCTCGAATTGCAGTCCTTGAGGATCAGAGACTTAAAGAAATACAATCTACTTCATTCTTGGTGTAGATATCATCCATTGCTGACATAAAATACTGGTTTGTCTTAATATGTGTCTTGTTCAAATTGCTGGGAGCAGTAACCATTTCACAGAATGACACTTCAGTTAAGGCAGAATTATATTTAATAGCATGTGCCCTTACACTTGTGATGATCCATCTAACAAAAGGCAGTGGTTACAACATGACATGCTGCACAGCATGGTGAAGTAGGCAATAGCAGAAAGAGAGGCTCCCTGTGCAGACTTTATCTTGCTGTTACTAAACAGGGAAATAACTGGAAGTGGATAGAAAGAGATGCATTCATTGACTGTCTGTAAAGAGTCCCAAATTGACCATTGGCAAACTGAAGCACCCCAATAATCAGTGATGTTTGGAGGACTATTACTTTAAGTCAATACCAAGTTCTGCCTACTTAGCTGGAAGTAGATTGTCAGTAATTTAGACCACACATGCTGCTGTTTCAAAAACAAAAAATCGAGGTATTTAGTTTCTGTTTTTTTCAGCTTCCAATTCTCCTGTATTTTTAGCAGAAAGCAATTTTATTATCTGTCCTTTACATGTGAGCACATTAAGGTGTGAGGTATCATATTCAAATACTCTGCTTTTGGCAGAACCAAGGTTTCAAGCCAGCTCTCCCTCTCAGACTTCTTAAAATGTCCTACTCACAAGGTTATGCTCTCTTCTTACATATATATATTATGCATAGTTAATACCCATGAAATCAGTATCTGAATTTTCTACAGTCTCTTTATCATCGAGACATGTTTTTTTCAGCTTCTTGCTTTAGAAAACATTTTATTTTTACTTCTCTCATAGTTTCTATTAGAAATAGTCATGGTTTGATATTAATGTTTGCAGTGCTTTTGACACAGTCTGAGGCATGGATATCTGAAACGAGCTCTGCTTTGTATATTTTGTCAGCAGTTTAATGCCATTTCTCTTGCTGAGCAAGTGAATTTCTTCAGAATACAAAATGATTGTAAATTCCTTTTAAAACTGCCTCTTGTGTAGCAACTTGTAGATGTTGTGAAATATCAGAGAAGTGAAACAAGACAGGGTTGATTTGGGGTTTGTTTTCCCCCATTTGTCGATTAACAGTGGTTTTGCTAACTTAGCCTACTTCTGAGAATCTCGGTGTTTTGGACAAAATTGTTCAAAACATATCACATTTATCAAATATTGTTTCATTATTTTTTTCATTTGGCTGTTGGGGTGTTTGTTGTTTGCTTTTTTTCTGGTCAAATTCAGAACGTGACTAAATGCCATTTCTGAATTACAGATTAACCATGTTATCTACGTAGAGAATTCAGAAATCATCAAAACCAAAGATGAAGCCTGTCACTTGTCATTTGAAATTGTGTAATCACAGCTATGCTGAATTATGTTTCAAGTGGGAGCTGATTACAGAGATCCATCATGCAAAGATGTGGTAGCATCCAGGGCAAGGGCAGATTTAATTCCATCCCAGTATAGCAAAGGTTTTTGAGCACAGCTTTGAAGTTCCCACTCATGTCAGGGGAAATGCTTAAAACTGTGTAAGTACTTAAGGATGTTACAGATCATTGCCTGAAGGAGCACTCACAGCTCCTGTGCTACTGGAAGAACCAAGCAAGCAGACTGACACTTTGTGCTGAAACAGACTTCCCATTTCGGTCACAGTTCTTCATTTTTCTTTTGCAACTGGAGTAATGGGTGATGGAGCAGGATATGGACAGGAGGGAAAATGTGCAAGTTTTGTTATTATAGTATTAAAACATAAACTTCTGATACTCAGCCAAGACTGAGTATCTCGGCCACAAATAGGTTTCTTCCACTTGTGGTATCCAGAGCTGAAGGGAAGAACCAGGCCTGGCATCTTCCGCTTTGTTTCAGATAACATGTTGCATCGACTGCTGTTTGCATTTCTGTTTTGAAGCTGGTCAGAGGTTAGAATTGAAGCAGTTTTCTTATCCAGAATGAGATCACTTGGAGGTCTCTACTTTTATACAGTCGTTACATCAATGAGAGCTTTTTCTTGAAAGCCTGAAGATGTCAGTTAAGTTATGAAACTGATAAATAGAGTGAAAGGCTATTATATGTGCTGTTGCCCTGACAGTACAACTTCTCCATGAGATAAAAGCAGTGTAAAATTTCATTTTTAAGCTAATTTTATTTAAGGTAAGTTTAGAAATAAAGTAGCTCTCCCTACAAGGCTGAGGACATCATCTAAACTACTCCAAGAGTAAGACAGATTGCAGAAATATGCTAGTAGTTTTTTAAGCAATGGGCTTTATTTGTTATCTGCTGGAAACTCAGAGGATTACTGGGTCTAGTTGTGATAACAAATCAAGTGAGCAGAGCACATCTGTAATGTACAGAAGCTATTCTCATGGCCAGCTGTTGACTTTAGGCTGGTGTAGTTTCAGACTAACTTCACTTGACTCAGTGACTCGAGCGTAAATTTACAGCAGCTGAAAGTACAGTTTAGTCTTGTTGCGTGAAAGGTACCAGAGGAAAAAAAGAGAAGGAAACAGGGGATATAGAGTGTATACCAATGATGCATTATAGGGCACGCTTTCTACAAAGCATCAAAAATGAGTGTTAAGCCCTTAGGCAGCTTTAAACGTAGAGGCATTGATGGTTGAAGCATGGGCATTTTCACAGGCAAGGAAGCCTTTTACCCTTTCTGGCTCTTGACATTCTCTTGGAAACATTCCTTATGGTTTTGTGTAGAGAGACAAATTGTTACAGTGCATCAGACTAGGTGCATAGTGAAAAATTTTACATACACAAAAGTCTCGGAGTTGCACCTGTGGTACTTGTGAGTTGTTGGGCTTTCAGATATGAGAAATAACCCCCACCAGTCATTGCTGCTGTTGTGACCCATCCTCTTTTCTGTCACATACACAGTTTTTCTCTCTTACCCTTCTACCTAAAGCATAATATAATTATGCTTTATAAAATTGTATTATAAAATAAATATAATTATTTGATTAGATCTGTTGCAGGATTCTCTGAGGAGCAAAAGGATGAGACTTTCTTCTCTGAACTGAAGTTATGCTTTCAAAAATGCTGATTTCATCTCGGAGGTGGCTTACACTATCCTCAGTTAAAATGAAATCCAAAAATCATCGCTGCAGAATTTCAGAAGTCAGCATCTGATTGCTCCACAAAGTTCTTGCAAAATTAGCTCCCATTTTTCACACATGAGCATTTTCAGGCTTTAGCTGAACTAGAAAGGTGAGAGCCTGTTCCTGTGCTTTTTCCAGCCTCACTGCTCTGAGGAGGAGCTGTCTGTGCTTTTGGGAAGTTCATCCAAACCAAACCTGTTCGTTGCACAGTTACAGGAGCTCTGCTTGCCTCTTCATTTTAGTTCAGTGGATTTTAACTTTCCTGATCTGCATTAGTATACTTCAGTGTGTTATGTCTGTTGAGAAAAGGATTAGTAATTCTTCATCGATGGACCCATTGCTACAGCTTTGCCAAATCTGTCTGGACAATCAAATTTTACTGGTTGGTTTTGTGAGGGCTCTGATGTTCACCCTGAGTGCCAGCACATCCCCAAGGCTGCTACACACAGACATGGACCTTTTGTCTCTCAAGCGTCTTTGGCTTAATTTCATTACCAAGAGGCACTGCTTAGAAATGTGCCACTTTCTTCATAAAGTTTATTAGGTATTAAATTATTTTCTTGAGTGTAAAATTAGTTTAGAGCATTACATTCCAGGCTACTGTAGCTATAAAGATTTCAGTGGCAGTTCATGAGATTCGTGGAAATTTAGAGACAGGAAGACTTGCTAGGTAATCAGAAAAGGAAAACCCACCCACATTGTACATACCGCCTGAGGTGATGACTGTTAATGAGATAAGTGTGATGTACGGTTCTGTTATGAAAATTGCATAAGCGGGAAAGATAGCAGGTTCTTCTGTAGGTCTTCTTATGGGTGTTTTCAAAAGCACTTTTACTTGTTGAACTTGGAGTTAAAAGGAGTTTTTTAACTCCAGTTAACACCAGAGATCCATGAGTGCGAATGTGAGACAGTCTAAGCGGATTGAGATATTGGCAGGGAATTGTTAACAAGCCAAAACCTGCGAGGCACTTAAAGAGGCATTTAATTTTAGCTGTGTGAGTGGTCTTGCTGTAGTCAGTGGAATAACACAGAGCTGTATAGTTAAGGAAGCAGTCAAGAGCTTGGCTGAATCTGGAACTACTGGCAATTGCAAATTGAATTTCTGCCCTCAGTAATGCCATTTTGCATCAGTAGCCAAGGCAAGAAGTGATTTCCTAACGATGTCACAGAGGATGAAAGAGAAGATTTCTGTTAGTGGAGTTTTCTTTATGTCATCAGACAAAGGCAAAATGCAATCAAGTGATTAAAAATGGGAAGTAATTTGAAAGTGAGGTCCGAGTTGAGATAATCCACCCAGGGACACAAGGGAAGTCCATAGGTCTGCCTCTGTGGCAGTCAGGGAGCCACATATGAGCAGTTATGGCTGAGACTTGTAGCTCTGCCAGGAGGCTGTGTCCCCAGACCCTCTGTGTCCCAGAGGTTGTAGTGCAGCTGCACCAGGAGCTACATTCAGAGCTCAACAGTGTGTGAATTAAGTGTATCTAGAGGATGCCTTGGGGCTGCCCTCCAGAGACACAGCAGAGTTCCTTGGAGCCCTGTGTGGTCACCCTGAAAGGGGCTGGGAGGTGGCTTTCCTCTGCTCTTTAGAGAGAGTGGATTTGGGAACGACTCACTTCATCGGGCCTCTTCCCCATAACTCTGCTGCTTACCTTTTTCTTTCCTTCTTTTGTTTGTTTTAATTAAGTTTAGGATCATATGATGAGTATCCTTGAGGGCTACCTTAAAAATAAAGTTTCCAGTTTCTATTTGAGGAAGACATCTACGGAACTGTTGCTTCTGAAGTGTTGTCACATAGTTTGTTTGGTTCTGACCATGGTGCTTATTTAGTAGTAGCTGTTGCTTGCTGCCTACTCATGAGTTTCTTAATACACATCCATGACTGTACCACTCTCAAGTGCATTAAGTTTGTTCTGCTTGGTAACTTCTGCTTTACTGCACATCCTTAGTGATTACAAGCAGAGGAAGGTGTTGTTCTATTGCATCTTGGATTACCAGAAAGTGATGCACTGTGTTTTCACCGTTTTTTTTTTTCTGCTTCTGAAGGAGTTATTAATCACCGCCTGTATCTCTTGCCCTGTAATTGTAATAATCATAGCCTGAGAAATTTAAGGAAAGAAATATTATTTGAAGAAATTCTAATTCTGCATCAAACAATCATTAGACTGTGCTGAGCCCGGTCTGGGAAGCTTCCCTGATTAATTTTTAATACATCAAAGTTTTATATAATTTATAAAAATCGGAGAAGTAGAGTTTGATGATTGTCAGACTTTCTTTTGAGCTGTGGTATGTTCTTCCTCTACAATACTTTGTAAATTTGATATGCAAAGTTAAATCCCTCAACTTCTAGCAGGCTTCTTTAATTAAATTGGCTATGGAGGGCCAAGATCCTGACACAGCATCCTACACAGATAGCCCCATAATTTCTGTTTGAGTTTTTTGGTAGGTTTTAGAAGATGCCTAGCCTCACTGCAAAAAGCCTTCAAGTAGTAGAGAATTTGTCACAGTAAGCCAGTAAGCTTTTCAATGTTTAATTATCTTTGTTGTTTAAAAATAAACCCAACTTATTCTGAAGTCAGAATTTCTCTAGCATTAGCTACCAATTATTAGATTTCGTTATGTCTTTTACTGCTGCATTAAAAAGCTAGGTCCAGGATTTTCTTTCCATGCTGCTAGTTACCAAGCTGTCCCTTGGACTTCTCTCAGAAAATAAATTTGACTTCCTAAGTCTGACTGTATCGCATATTTTTGAGATTTAAAAAGATACTTATACTCTTTTAGAAGGAACACTAGTGAAATACAGCTAATTTGTCAGAGGAAGAGAAGTACTTTTTTTGTGGTCCATTTGCACAAACTTTGTTCCACTTGAAATTTGAAGACTTTGACAAGTGCAGACAGATATGGACAGGTTTACCTGCAGAGTTTTCTGGTGATCATCTTTAGATGCTCCACTCAGTTGTGTCACCTGTCTGTGCGCATGAATGCAGGTAGACATTGGATGTATTTGACATGTTCTTTCCAGGGAATAGATGGTGCTACCGAGCCCTCCCCAAGGCATTTTGACATGAATCATTGCAGATATTGGGATATAGTATTTAGATATCTTTAAGAATAGTGTCTTTATATTCCCATATCTTGTATGTATCTGTCAGCATGTTAATTTATTATCTTTATTTTTCTGGGCACCGTCAGTAATCACTGACTCTAATCAGGGAGGAGGATCCCGGTTAAACTACACTGGGAAAAATAATTAAGAGGATATTTCTTAATAGGAAGGCAGTGATTCATTACATTCATCTTATTCCACACAATTTATTTGATTTGGCTTCTCTGAAGTTCCCTGATCTCTCAGGAGACCATGTTCCTCAGCAGCCCACCAGTATGCGATTCTGGGGAGCCCAGGGGCTCCTCAGGCAGCTCAGGGAGAGGCTGAAACTCTGTCCTTGCTCACGCGTAAACCAGCCCTGGTTCACCTGGGGCTGCCAGTGTTTCTCAGTTCCTGGTTCACCTGGGGCTGCCAGTGTTTCTCAGTTCCTGATTCCTGTCAGAGCACCAAGGAGGATTTCTCCTCAAAAAAATGAAGGTGAGAAAAACTGGATTAAACACACATTTTGAAATACTGAGCAGAACTGATGTTTCCTGGCCAGAAATCCTGCAGAGATCTGCTAATGAGTAAAAACTCTCTGCCTGTTCCGTGCAGAGCCCATAGACTGGCCATTGCTGGCTGTATTAGGGTAATCTTTCAGCTATGGCACTAGCTTAAAAATAGCAAAACCTGAGTTCATTTCTGTCTCTGCCAGAAGTTCAGATGTGAATTTGAATAAGATATTTTATTTCTCTATATTCAATTTTGATTCTATGGCAGATGGGAGGAAATATTTCTTTCTGTCCATGTCCATCTTTCAGAGGATCTCTAAAGTGCTTCTGGTATTTTAATATATATATGTGTAGCATCTGGCTGTGATTGAAGCTTCTATAACTGCTGTCACATTAACAGCCACAATGCTCCTCATTTAAAAAACTGAAAATCACCCTTTAATAGCTCCATGCCAACATACATTACAGTCAAGCATTTTTTTTTTTCCAGCAAAGCTAGGTAAAAATATATTGCCTCTTCTTTGGCTTCATCCAGAAACAGTTTACCATTCCCTTAAACCTCAGCTACGTATTTTGTCTTCTCAAGTCTGTCAAAATGATACAGGCTTGCAGCTCCTGTTATTAAGTGTTAAAACTAGACTATACCATTTTGAATCACAATTCACCCAGATTACAGTGCGTTTGCATGACCAACTCAAGCAGGACTCATCTTTTGGGGATGGGGGAAAATGAAGGGCAGAGGGAATGAACCAGGACTGACACAAACATCTCTGGGATAAGGTCTTCACCTGGACCAGCCAAAACAAACCATATAACCTGCAGTTTGGTCTCAGCCACAAAGCCCTTTCTCCTGCAGTGTCACGGAGTACTTCAACAATTTTTTTTTTTTTTTTTTTGAACACAGCATCCTTCATATAATAATGGAATTGCTCAGCATAGTTCAGTCATAGAGCAGGGACTCTGACCAGAGCTGGTTGGCAGAAGGTGGCAGTGATGGGAGAAATGGGGAAAGGAAATAGTTGTTGCTATCGCCTGACAAAGTAGATAGTAAGGCTGGAATTCCTCTGAAAATGCGAGTGGGAGAAGCAGCAGAGCATGTAAACATTGACACAGGGCAACAAGGCAGGATTTTGATACAGTGGACACTGTAGTTAGAGCTAGTGAAGAAATCCCTGGGGGCCTTGACTGTGGTTATTGCTTTTGTCTTATTTCATCTCTGAAGAGGTATTGCGCTGCTCGTGACAGCCTGGCTCTGAGAAGATGGAAAGAGATTATTTAGAGGCAACAGGACAGACAAGTGGATTGTATTCCATGTTACTCACAGCAAAGATGCTCCAGGGCAAAATTAAATGAACTGAAAGTCCAGAAAATTGCCGTCATAAAAATGATGTAGAGCTATTCTTTTTTTTTCAAATTTTCTTATAGATGATAGGCAAAGCAATGAAGCCCCTGTAATTGTTTTCTTATCATCCATCTCATTTTATCAGAAAAGGTTTTTTAGCAGAGAATAGTATTTAGGTTGAAAAAGAAATAGTAGGAAAGACTCGTGATTATTTCTTTGGCAGTCCAGAATGTTTACAACAAAGACTCCACAAATAAATAGTTAGATAAAACCTGGAGCTTGGTAAATGGATACCACTTGTAGCCCAGCAGGGATAAAACACATCAGCCATATATGGAAAGAATTGCTTAATTCTGTGTCACTGTCCCTTTCAGTTCTTGGAAATGCAGACTTTAATGAAGCAAAGTAGTACTTTACTACTACCATTCTCTAGAAATAAAAAAAAATCTGCAGTAACAGAGTTGTTTTTAGTTATGTATTTTAGCCAAGCTGTAGTTGAAGTATGTATTTTGGAGTAAAACTGTAACAACTGCCTGGGAATATAAAATGCCATAGATCATTAAGTAAACTTGATTTTTTTTTTTTTTTCTGATGCAGTGCTTTTCTAGTCACACCTGTTGTCCTTTTGAGGTCAGTTTTATGCTGGTATCTGTATTTCATGACTGGTATATATAAAATGGCTCTGGCTTACTCTGTCAGAGAGAATTCAAGCAGTGCCATGTTTGTGAGTGTACATATTTGCACTGTAAACCCTTTCCACACCTAGTGGTATGTGCAGTCCAGAGGGGCTGAATTCTGTGCTGAGCCAGGGAGGGGTAAATAAAGGCAGGATTGAGGGGGAGGGATAAACATGCTGTATAAGCAAGTTGTTGAAGTATTCTCTGAAATCCTCATCTAACATAGCCTAGCTCTAATCCTTTCCATGCTAAGAAGCTCATGGAGGCAATGGATTTTTATAAGGGTAGAGTCATCAAGAGGTGGCATGAAAAACATCCATTTTCATTTCCTGGTTTATGAAATTGGGATACTGTTCTTGCTGCTCACAATGGGTGTCTGCAAAGCACTCTCAGGTGTCATGATGAAAGTCCTTGGATAAAAGCAAGGAAGGATGATATAGAAACATTTCTAACCTCTGCTGAGCTCTGCCTTACAGTTGTCTCCAAGGGCAGGGACAGAACTGCTGCTGATTCCCAGCGTGACAGATGTCACCACGTGGTTCAGTATGAGGCTGTCTGGCACAGGGAAGCAGAACAAGAGATGAATTCCGGTGAAATTCTATTAGCTGTAGATTGCCTCTCTCTTCGGCTTAGCATGAAGTGGTAAGGCCAAGGTGGAGAACATGGACTTGGCTCAGAACATGGGGCTTTCTTCTACATAGATTGTTTTCAAGACCATCTCTAATTGAAGGGTTTTTAAAAAAATCTGCTCACAGTAGAAATCAGGTGTTTAGGTTCCCAGCCTAAGAGTGGAGAATGATGATGAATGACTTAATTAAGGAAGCAAAAATTATTAATTAAGAAATTAAGAATTAATTTGCTTAATTAAGAAAGGAAAAAAGGCAAAAGTTAAATGTCAATGTTTACTTTGCAATCAACTAACAATCTTTTATTTGGAAAATTACTGTTCCATTATAGACCAATTTTTGGAAAAATAATTGAGATTTGGCCAAATACTGTTTTATACCTAAATCCATTTGTTGTGAAAGGATAATTCATTAAATCACATTCTCAAAAAAGGATGCTTTCAGATGTTGTTGAAACAAAATATTTTGCTTGATCTGAAATGAACTTTCCATATTTTGAGTTGTCAAGCACCTTGAAATGCCAAGTACATTTTTGGTTCAATTTGAAACCGTATCTGTATCTATCTATCTATTTAACTTCTAGAAATCTCTTGCAAACAAAGAACATCCCTTATTTGCTCAGCACTTTAATAACACAGGACACTATCTTCCCAATAAGCTGAAGCTAATATTTACAGTGTTCAATTGTGAGGACACTTTCAACTCTTGGGAAAAATACTGCCAAATGTGAATGTGTGTTTTCACATTCTTATGCTAGGTGGAATGTGTCCTGTCTAGTTTAAAGAATGAAAACATGCCTCACAAAATATTTTATGTCATCATCAATACAGTCCTGTTGATTTCATTATACAATAGAACAAAAAAAATAAAAATTAAAAAAAAAATAAAAATCCATCAAACAAAAGAATTTGTCAACTAAAGGAAACCTTAGTCTAAATCTTTCTAAATAAGAATAACTGGTCCTGAAGAAATGAAATGAAATGGAACGAGCCAGTACCAGGCTGTGTCTGGTGATACACCTCCCTTTGAATTTCCCTGGAGGGGCAACAAATCTACAAATGTGACAGCCTACTTTTCAGTCCTAGGATTTGGAGATTCTTTAGGGAGATGTCCATCAAAATCACAAATAGCCTTTTTGTGTGTGTGTGTTTTACTCAAATTGCATCCCTTTGAAAGCTCTTTAGGTGATGTACTAAGCTCTCTGTTCATACAAAATAGCTTAGTTTGTCAGTCACTTCACAGCCTATGATTAATATTATTATCTGTCCATTAATAGTAGCAATAAAGCATTTAAGCAGAGTGAATGACTGGGACATAATAGCACGTTCCTCTTCTCTGCCTTTGTGTGTTTCCTCTAAGGTATCAAAAAATTGTTCCAGACGTGTACTGTCCTTTAGTCAGAAAGGCGAAGTCAAAGCATGTTCTAACAGACTCACTGGAGAGTTTTTTGCAGGTTTTTGGGGTTTTTTTTGTGCTCATCTTGCATTTCAGGTGGCTGCCAAGGGTAGCTGTGCTGGGCAAAAGGGCAGTGTAGTCAAAGGCATGTTTTTCAGACTTCAGAGATGTGTTTCAGGTACCTTATTCCAGTTGTTTATGGGCAGCGCACCTCCTTCAGCACCTTGTGTAACACTGGTTATGTTTTATTCGAGAGGAGAATCTTAATCATGGCTTTGTCACCTGAAGTAAATAAACGTTCCCAGTGAAAGCCATGCTTACACATCTGCTTCTTAGGTTTACTGAGTGTGTAAAGCAGGACACCATCTGAATTCAGTAATCATGTATTGGTTTAGTGAGCAGGTACTTATTCCCACCAGATGAACTTGTCCACTATAAGCAGGTGATGATTTGAAGTTGTTGGCTGTTTTTCTTTTTTGTATGAAAAACACATTTAGTTTGCTGATCTGAATTAGAATGAGTGTGGGAAAGGATGTCTGGATTTACTATAATGAATTGTTAGCACTTCTGCTAGTGAGCTATTTTTTTTTTTCTTACTGCTCACCTCTTTATTAATTATCCTCCATGAGATCAGTTTTCCATATAAATTTTACCTCCAGCATGAGTTCTGCTAATCAGAGCACAAGAGAGAATGCTTTAATAGAATGTCACTAGACTGGCTGGTTTCTGTACTTATGAGAGATGGGTTCCCACTATTCCTTACAGCAGTATTATCTCTGCAGTACACTTAAAGCACCAAGACTTAGTGAGATTTATAGAACTATTAAGAATGAGCTATCAGGTATATCTCCCAGATGATAATATTCATCGTTCTGTGTTCATACAACTGCTCCCTTGAGAAGGTCATAGAGGAGGAACAAGATAGAATTAATTCCTTGAAAAACAAGAGTGCACCCCGCATCATCAATACCTCTGCAGGTCACAGCTGCCAAATGGGAATTTAAAGAGCACTCTCAAGAGTTGGAAACTGTCACAGCTCCCTGCATGCTGAACATCCAGCATTGGAACTCAGGGAGTCGTTTCTGCTCGTTTCTGCCATTTTTTCCAGCTACATTTGCCTCGCTTGCTTTCCCTTTTTTTTTTTTTTTTTTTTTTTTTTTTGTCAGCACTGCCCTCAGAGATGGTTAGGTAGCGGGGCTGTGGAAAACTCAAACCTCTCATCTCATGTATCTTCCTTAGTGGTCCTGGTGAATGAACATCTCTGCTGGAGAGGCTTTTCCACTGCTTGGATGCTGCAGGTGTGAGCACTTGAACAAATCAAGTTTGTTGTATGCCAGCCATCAAGAAGCCAACTGTCAAATGTGCCTCGTCTATGATGGCTTTATAATGCGGCCTCCGAGCTCCGTGCCCGTCCTTGCTCTTGCTTTGTACCCCTAACACTGAGTGCTTGTGTCTTCTCGTATCCATGTTCAAAGCTGGATTTAAGCTGAGGCACCAGATGTCTTCATAGTCTAAAATATTAGTAATTAATCTGTGCTTATAGTGTTTCTACGTTAGAAGAAGCTTTTACTTTAATAGTATTTTTTTTTTTTTAAAGTGTTATTCTAAGTAGATCAGCATGCTAAAATTTGCATTGCAAAAGATTGTTTTGGAACAAAGCAGGATCTAATGAGCATATAGTAAATCCCTTGGCTCTGCAGCAGAGTCACAATAAGCATAATAGCTCTCACTGAATGAATCCCTTGTAGCCTAAAAGCTTTTTTCTTTAAAACGAAATAGCAACCCTGCAGGATTTAATGCAGACAATATGCAAAGATCATTTAAGGGGCTGTTGTGAAAAGAGAAAACAAATGAGGATGAGTCCACTTAGAGTTCTTTGAAAAGACCCTTTGTGATCACTTCATTAGACAGTCTGTTTCAATATTTTCTTATTCAAGAATGACTTTATTCTAATGGAAGCTTCAATAAATTCCACTCTTTATTCTTCCTCCCTGTGGCCTCAGCTAAAATGCCATGAAGCATTTTATCATTTTTCAACCTTCTTACTGAAGGTTGAACACTTCGTAAGTATTATTTCTTCAGCAAAAAAATGAAAGTGTGAACTAATGGCATTACACAAGAGAACTCACTTTGGTGAAAATAAAAGAAATGTCAACTGACTTTTGCCTTTTACTCTCATCCTGGCTTAGCTTAGGTAACAATTGAAGTGAGATGCTGTTGGAATCAGAAAGCACAAAACATTTAGAAGCAGAAAGCACAAACCATTGAAACTCATCAGTGTTTATAAGCATCTAGTGTCTAAAGCAGACAGTGAGGCAGGATGGAGATCTGGAGGTCCGTGTTGTGCTGACACTGAATGCAGAGTGAGACCAGATGTGGTCCGGACTCCCATTCTTCAGCTTATCTCAGTAGTTAATTGTTCCAGGCAGAAGGAACTGTGACAATGGGCTGTTCCTGGTAGAAGCAATCAAGGCTGGGAAACTCATCAAGACATGTTCTGTGCATCTGATAAGCACACCTAAAGGTTTGCCTACAGTCACATCCTCACACTTTACACACTGATGGAAAACTTTACACATTAATAGGAAACAGAAGTAGAAATGTTGGCCCAATGGGTGTGGGATGAGAATTCAACACCAAATCCTAGGGATAGACTGACAGGTTTTTCCTTCCTCACCCTTCCTCAGAAGGGACACCTTTTGGTAAGTCTTGTGCCTCGACTGTGCTGAGTGTCTGTTTCTTTGTTTGTTTACCCCGGGAAATTACTTGTATTTTGAGTTATATAATGATTTCTGCAGCTTAGTGTATTTATCACCGGCAATCTTAAAGAATCTGTGTATGTTGCAAGTGTAAATAAACAGTGTTATTCATGAATCTGATTTGCTTCTGGCAAATGCAACCAGACCTACGGTATAATAGACTGTTCGTGTGTCTGGTATCAGACCTATAATCATGGGAAAACTGCTACCTGTGCATCCAACTGCTCCCTCTCAGGGAACCGGACCTATGGCATACAGCCTGTCCGTGCATCTGGTATTGGACCTATAGCCACAGTGAATAAGCTGTTTGTGAATCTTGACTACTAACCGGACCTAAGTGTGGTCTGGAGTTGGACCTATAGCAACATATCTTAATTGGTGTACCTATTAAGAGATCGGTCCAGTCCAGCCCCAGCCCCTCTAATCTCTGAAGACTGGCTAGAATGCAAGGGGATTTATTTCTCTTACTAAACTCACACCCCACCACACACTCACTTCAGGCAACAGATGCTATTAGATATTCTGCCTAGTTTTAAGCTAATGTGTTTGCCCGCCTGTTAGAAAACGTGCCTTTCAGTTACACACTTTTTGCAAAGTTGGAAGTAGTTTATCTTCCAGGCACTCTAAACAGTGTGAAAACCATTTCATTTGCCATTTTGAAGAAATTGTATTGAAATCAGGCTGTTAAGAAAATGTTGAGAGGTTGCCCAGGGAGGGATTGTTTGAGATATTTAAAAGCCTGTGGGATATGTTCCTGGGAAGCTGGCTCTAGGTGGCCCTGCTTGAGCAGGGGAAGTTGGACCAGATGCCCTCCAAAGGTTCCTTCCAACTTCAGCCATTCTGTGGTTCTGTCATTTGGCTGCCACATGTACTGATGTGTATGACTCCAAACTTGCTGTATATTTTTTTTCCTCTTATTTCTTTCCAAGTTCAAAAACATAAACTTTGAAATTTGATGTTATGAGTAAACCAGCCACAGAGGTTTGGATATTAGGAAAACTTTCTTTGCTGGAAGAGTTGCGAAGCCCTGGAACAGGCTTCTCAACAGTCATGTAGGTGTGGTGATTAGAGACATAGTTTAGCAGTGGACTTGGTAAAGTTACGTTGATGGCTGGACTCAATCTTGAAAGTCTTTTCCAACCTGAACAATTCTGTGATTCTAAGGTATCCCTACTCAGCTCATCTTCTCCTGGCATTTTCCATTGTGCTTCAGACTGGTTTAGACTGCTGTTGTGCTCAACTGATCTAGCCTTCAGCCTCTATTAAGTAGTGTCCAAGTAAGCACTGCACTATAGCAGCTAGTATACGGGTTCTTGTATTTAAGGAGAGGCTTCTGAATTGACAGGTAAGCATTATTTGGTAGTTTGATGCAGGTTTGTAAAGCTCAAGATCTGGCAAAACAGGTATTTTCTTAATAACTTATATGTTGCAGGAGCTCAGCTGCAGATTTTCTGATGTAAACTTAATGTGCATATGTCTGTCCCTTGCTGAGACTCGAATTTAGAGGGAGATTTTTCTCTATGGTCTTTTGGAATAAGTGAGAAGAAACAACCTAAAGCAATCACGTGGATGAGAGGTGAGGAACAAGGATGATGGGATGATATTTAATGCTGTTTCATGTATTCCATGTGGACTGTAGTTTTCCAAGGCCAATTTGTTGAATTTTAACAGTTACAATACAAACACTGTCTGTGCCGATAGATTAGAAGAAATGAGTGACAGCAGCTCTACTGATTTGGGGAAAAGTTGAGTAAATTTGTATGAAGGCAGAAAATTATTATAATCAAATGCAGTTTTAAAGAATATCTTATGAGAAGCATCTGCATGGGACAATCACCAAACTAAATTAGAGATACCAAATTGCATGTACTTTATACAAGGAAAAATGATTGGAGCTTGCAAAAACCAACATTTAGACCAGAAGATGATCTCTGCAGCCTCTTTCAGACTTGAGGAGAACTCACAGAGAGTTGTTATCTCTTGTCTATGAAATTAAAGGGTCTGCCTCAAAGCAATAGCTTTTCTATGCCTGTCATTTATGTGATAGGAGCTGTTAATACCTCCAGGAGCATTTTGAGGTGCCAACATTCATTCATTTGCTAAGAAAAACAAGTCTTTGAAAACTAAAACTTGCCCTTAGATAGGCTTTCTCCCTATTCCTATTCCTTAGTGCTTCCTCTCCTGTCAGACCCTAGCACCAGCCCTAAGCAATGATGTTGGTGAGGTTGATGGTGGATGAGCAGTCCTGATCTGCACCTAAGGTCAGCAACCCCACCATGCCTGTGGGACTGCTTGCTCTGTTATTACGTGTTAAGCTGCCATCTCCCAAAATTCTACTTCCTGAGACTAACAGATCATCTCTGCCATCCTTTCCCACCTGAGGGACATGCTGACATCATACCTTTGGCTGAGGGGTGAGCCACTGTCCCCTGCATGGCACATGGTACACTGCTACAGTGGATCAGTCAGGATCAGTGGAGTCTCTGGATAATTCTGCCAGTGCCTGTCTTGGGCAGCTACTCAGTGCAGACAGGCATCCATGGAACTTGTACTGGCAAGGGTAGATGTCACGATCACCAGAAGCAGGCTCTGCTTTGCAGCCCTGTGAATCCTAGGAGCCCTGGATTTGGCATGAGGAGCAGGCTCCAGAGCCCAGTGATGAAGTCCAGTGTCTGCACGAGTTCTCTTAACATTTCTTGTAGTGGAGACCTGGCTGCATTTTGCCATCATTTTGACCTCATGCTTAACTCCTGCTGTGCTCTCCTTGGCTGTGAAGCCTTCTCACCAGCTCCTCGGGAAGCAGTTTCATCAGAACAGGAAGTCTTTGACCAGTACTACTCCGATTACAGATGAACTTTCCAAGTGGCAAACAAGAATTCCTGAACTGCCTTGCGTTGGAGTGTCGTTTTAGTCTTTGCCATCGCAGTTACTGCGTATTTGAAATCCATCTCGGCGTGGCCTATGCAGTGTTGTGTAGTGCAGCCAGCCTATGCAGCAGCAGTCTGCTCAGGTTTATCTGAAGGTCTTTTGTAATTTCCTTCCCCCATCACCAAGATGTTTCAGGGAGTCTGTAATATTCCTTGCAGAAGGGAATTCTATAAACATAAAATCATCAGCTTCATCCCTAGACGTGCTTTTTTCAAAGGTGCAATATCCTTTGTAAAAAATGTGCAAAATACGAGTTTATGGAGATCAGATTAGTGGTTAGGGTATATGGGATGGTTTTAATATTATTTTAAATCCTATCTTCTCCCTCCCATAGCAGCTAGTCTATTAATTTATCGGACTTAGTTCTTTACACACAAAGTTTATCTTTACAGCAAGATAGCAGTTGCTGAGTGTGAGTTTCTCTAGAACATGTTTCAATTTCTTCATTCTTATCTATTTTCTCCTGTAAGAGGGTTAACAAAAGGGTTTTATCTTCTCGTTATTGTCACATCTGAGATCTTAGCTGGCTTGGGGTTCTGTGTAACCTCTAAGAAATACGTGAAGGACAACCTCTAAATTTGCTACTGAAGAGCCACCAGAGAAATTTTTTAAATGTGCATGAGTTGAGTGCCTCATTGCAAGAACATTATGGTCCCACTGCCTTTGTCCTCTGAAAGCAATTCAGCTGTAAATATTAGAAAACCTCAAGGGAACAAAACTAAGAGGTCAAACTCCAATCAATGCTAACAAATTTTAAATGCTAACCAAGCATCTATGAAATAATTGTTTTACTTTCCTACAAAGAAAAGGTGCCATTTTGAATCTGCCATGAAACCTCACATTAAATCACTCTGCAAGAGGATCTAACAACATGCCCTTGAACTCCATTTTAATAGTTTTGGGAAAAGCAGCTAAATTCCAAGTATTCATCATTGGGGTAACTGAAATATTAATAATCATAAAGAGATAGTACTAATGCCAAACATACTAAAGACTTGTAATACTGTGTCAGCTCTATCCTCCATATCTATGCTTCTGTCTTCAAATTAAATTCATGTCGCATGAGCCAGGAAAAAAAACCAAAACAATAAACCATGAGGAGAGTCCCAAGTGAAATTTTAACCCTCCAAAGTCAATGGCCAATGAACACTGGTGCGTGTTCCCAGCCTTATAGAGCAGCAAGAGCAGTGCAAGCTAGGTACTTACACACCTACGTTAACAGGAGTATCCAAGTGGCAATGTGTGAGATTTTGTCACACTCCCTCTGTCTCTATTAGCAGATTACCTGTAAACTGCTGTTGGTGAGAGTTGAAACCTAAAAAGCAAGGATAGGATTGTAATAGAGCCAATGCCATGATCAGTCAAGTAAGGACCCTTTTGGGTCTTGTAATTTACAAGCATTGGTCAGAAGTTTGTCCTGATGCAATTTCTTCCTTTTTTCAGTTCTTTTTTTGGCAGCTAAAAGTGTCTCGTTTGGAAGCTATTTTGTCCCAGCATGGAAAGATTTTTGCTCTGTAAGTACACCGTTAAATAGCACAGGCTATTTTGAGAAATGAGAGTTGGGACTGTTTTTAAACCATAATTATGGCTGCCTTTAAAGCTGATGATAAAAATGTAGTTGATGAACAAAACGAGACCACATGATTAATTTTTCCATATGACGTGTTTGATTATGACAGCTCCCTGGTGTCTAACAGCTTCCTACGTGAAGTTAAAAAAAAACAGAGAGCACTTTATCTGGCACATCTGAGGACTCTCTAGTCAGCACTGAGAATATGTGGAAGAAAGAGTATCAATAAAAGCCCATTAGAAAAAAAGAAAATATCAGGCTATAAATTACTTTGAAAACTCAAATTTCAGTCAATATCAGAGTGCAGGAACTGTAAGTGTTCTGTATTCATGCTAATTTTTTTGTTTCTGGAGTGGGAAGAGTTACCACATTATTTTAAGGACTGAAGGCTAACTAGAGAACTCCTGGGTTTCAGATGGGAAAGGATCTCATTCTTATGTTTCTGATTTACTTTGAAGATTCCCTTCTGATTTAGACCTTGTTGGTCCATGGCTGACTGGAGAGGCCAAAACTACAGCATCACCTTCGTATGCATGTTTTCAATGTGAACAAGTGTCTTTCTGTTTGACTTTACCAGAGTAGGAATTTTCCCGTAACTTTGCTGTACGCATAGATTTTATTTTACACAGCGGTGTTAAAGGAGCTGGGAAGGGCCCAGTGGTGCCTGCTGTTGTGAATTTACTACCTGGGTTGTGTCTCCTTCTGCCCTTTGGGTATTGCAACTTTTGCCAGAAAGTACCCTAGACTTTTTTCACCTTGAGGAACCATAATTTAATCACTCTGTCTGATCCCAGCATTTGGATGGTCTGTTGCAACGATTTAAGGCATCTGTATCTCCCGGCCACATGCACTCTGAGAAGGACTGGGAGCCCACTGGCCTCAAAGTTTCATGGGCAGGTTTTGGAGGCTGTTCCAGCTGACAAATTAAAACAAAAATACATCTGTGGAAAAGGCTGTGCTTTGGCAAAATTTCTACATGAGAACAAATACCTTCTTTAAGTGTTGTCAGAAGCCTGTGTTTTGCTGTTTTTTTTGACAAAAGGCTTGGCATTTAGTTTAAACTGACCTTTTAGGTTGAAATATGCTTATATTAAAAAAGCTTTTAGCACCAAATAGATCTTCTGAAAGTTATCATTGAAGAAAAAAATTTTGGGGGGGTAGTTTTTTGGGGGAAGGAAGATGGAGGTGACAAAGTTGCCTGAGTTTCAACTAGTGAAAACATTTAAGATTGACATTGTTATTGACAATTTAGGTCAGTAAAATTTCTGAAATATGTGGAAATTCTTTCATTATAGGAAAATCTTTTTCAGTCCTGCTGTAGGTGTGTGTGGGTAGTCTAGAAGACATCTGGTTTTGGTAGGCTTTGCTTTCAAAATTGAAAAAAACCCGAGATCCCTGACTCCTAAGAATTCCCACGCTAGGATATCATAAAACGGGGATATTTGAGCTGCTTTAAAAAACTCCTCCCTCTCTTCCGTTGCCTTCACACAGAAGAGAAAGTCTGAAAGGCTCCTTCTATGAAGTGCTGCTCAGGTGGAGTTCAGAACTGTTTTTATAAAACATCAGAGTCCAGTTCTAGCATAAGGGCTTCGTTTCAGGATGTGCTGAACATCTACTTCAGAAGTTCTGCCTCTGGCAGAAGCCATTGCAGAAATGCCAGGTAACGTGCTCTGCTGGCCGTATTAGAAACGAGGGGACCCTGCTGTCACATGCATGTTTTCAAGCTGAGTCTTTCCATTTTCTTAGATGTTGGCAGTGATTATTCCTTTCAGCAAAGGACCACTGAAATGTCTGCAAGTTCTTGGAAACCGGTAAAGCACAGAGCTGCTACGGCACAACTGCAAGTTGTACGGTAATAGTCCCTTCTGGCACCGCCTCCAGAGCACTGGCTAACTATGAGAAATGGGCTCAATGTCTTAGATGATTGCAAATTTCATTAATTACTTGATTTTCTATGTTATTAAAGAGCAGGACTAATCCCAGCTCTCTTTTGGAAAAGTGAGCTAATGTCTACTTGACCAGATTTGAGAGAGGCAGAGACCAGTGTGTTGCAAATGCCTGGTTTGGAGCTGCTTTGGCATCTGTAAACCTGCAGTGTTTAGACCAGTGGGCACAACCAGTGTGTGTATTAACAGGGGCTGTGAAATTGTGAGCAAAGGGCCATTATTTGAAAGCAAATCCCTCCAACACTGAAGTTTCCTTTCTACTATTACACATTCTTGGATACCTCATCACTCCAGCTGCTTGAATCAAAGGTGTATTTGATGGAAAAATTAGTTGCAAAAAAAGAGTCTGAAATGTTTTCTCTCTCACTGAGCACTGAGGTGTTTAAACTGCAAAATTCGCAGCAGGATACAAAGTTCTTAAGGACCATGATCTATCTTTCTAGTCTAAGTTTTCGAAGTTAAGAGTTAGATGTCTCCTCAGCTATACTTTCCTGCCATTGCCATTTTTATTTCCACCTGCTGATTTTGCTTTTACTGAGATCATTTGTACCAAATTAGATAACCCTGGACAGTCATTGTACAAGATAATGACATACATCAGCTTGTGAAGCTGTGTGTTTGGGTTTCTTGACAGAAACAATGAATAATCTCTAGTTTTAGTTAATTGTAAACTGCAGGCACCTCCCTCTCATGATGCTCCTAAAAGTAGGCGTAAGGATGGCCACAAAATATTGGAATTTCATTGCCAGTTTCTGAACCATTTCACTCATTAGGCAGTAAATGTGTATTTTCAAATAAAAAAAAACAAAAACCAAAGAGAATGGCTGCAGGTAACATGGGGTGCTTTTCAAATTGCAGAGCACTAAGTCCCTGGAGAATGAAGAGCCCTCCCTGTAATCAGCGTGAGCACCTTGGGAGCTGCAGCTGCCCTGTTGCAAATGGCTCACCTGAGTATTAAATCCCATTATGTTTTTGGGCTCTGTCATTCACTCAGCAAGGCATGAGGCTGTTGGAAATAGCTCTCACCTGCAGAGCTGGAGACCCTGTCAGCAATGTTCTGTCTCTATATATATTGCCACGGTTTAGGAATTGCTTAGCCCAGCAGTCCAGCCAGCTCTACATCCTGCTTCAACAGTAAGAAACTTTTTTTTTCCCTCAAAGGGTGGTTTGGTGGAAGTTTACATTTCACTTTGCTTTACTTCATTTCCTCATTCCCAAAATACCTGGATTTTGGACAGCAGCGTTACTTATTTTTTTTCTTTTTGAAATTGTCCTTCCTAATAATTTAATGAAAAAAAAAAAAAGTTGTTTTAAGACCTTTGCTGGATCTTTTTTAGGAAGCCAATATTTTCCTTAAAAACCTATTAAAAATGATAGTTTGGACCTTCAGCAACAAGTATTGTGGGAAAACCTATTTCCTCAGAAAATTTTCTTCTTGTTTGGCAAGAATTAAAGCGTAACAGTTTCTTAGCCTTCCTAAATCATGTACCCAACCTGCAACAGAGAACTTTGGTGATGCACAGTTTAGGTCATGGTAGACAAGACACTATCTAATCTGTTTTTTCCTTTAATGCACAGAATATGCTGTCTGACTGCTGCATAATCAATGGTAAACTCTTTTCTGCAGGACAACCATCCCTCAGATGTACAGGAATAGCTAATGATTAGTACCACAAAGTCATTGCAGCGTAAACCACGAACATTATCATTCAGTTTGTAATTTACCCCTGATGTGGGTACTTGTTCTTCCTAATACTTAATACATCTGTTTATAGAAAAGTTGATTGAGATAATTAGCAGTAAAAATGCTAAGGTAACCCGGCTATGGTAACATTTATATTGCTATCAGTTTTGTTTATAGCAGCCTAAAGAGCAATACTGAAATTAGAAATTAACTACAATTAGCAAATAAATTGAGTGTCTCTTGGAATCACTTGATCATGTCTTCAGACGTTGCACAGTGTGATGCTCGTGGAGGCAAAGCCAAGTCCCTGGGTTGTAGCAGCTGCACTGAGTCAAGGAGCACACAAAGCAGAACTGGTTTTGCTTTGCTGCTGCTGCTGCTTATTGAGCTGGAACTGCTTCTGTTGCCCAGCCCAGGGCATCTTTTGAGCCTTCATCTACCTGGCCTTCAGTGGAGCCTGGGCTGTGGTGCACAGTACAGGCTTGATGAATACCTCCTGTGATGCCACAAACCAAGTTGACTATCGGGGATTTGCTTCTCCATGGGGAGAACACTGGGTGTGCTTTTCAGTGATGTGCACCCTTGTAGGGAGCGACTCAGACCATTCCTCTTCCACATTCTCAGTAAATAAACCTGGAAATGCACATTTAATGTTAGCAATTCAGTATGAGCGTAATAACTTGGGTTGGAAATGTGGTGTTATCCCAGAAGATGAGTCATAGATATGGAAATTGGTTTCCTCTGCCTGAAATGTGTCGATTTGGAGGGACCTGGGCATCATTTTATGCTCAGAAGTAGAAATAGTTTGCTTCCCCTAGTAAGGCACTTTAAGAACTCTGATAAATGCTATATAGATGCATGTAATTATTTTTCTGGCATAATTTCATAGGTTAGATGGAGAAAGAAATCTGTTGTTTACTACAGTTAAAATGGGTCATTGAATACAGCTTTGAGAATGAAAAGAGGAGGAGAATCAACCAGTTTCACGAGCAGGCACCAACTCACCTCTCTCTTACCTGTTTCATGCGGTAAAACTTTCCTCATTTTTTTATCCTTTGTTGTATTTCGGAGACTTCTTGTGGTTAGAAGCAGACAGGCAATCACTGTTTTCTGAATCACATGCGTCTTTTAATTCTGTGTCCAGTGGGGACAAGGTGCTGCTAAACCTCCCCATCCTCTTGATTCAGACGTGAGTCTTGAGTCTTCATCTAAACCTCACATAACTGCTCTTGCCTGCTGGAATCTTGTCTGGTTTTGGGTGCACATATTTAGTTGTACTACCGAAACTTTTTCATTTTGTGTAAGTTTAAGTAATCACTGAGCTGGAAAGAGAGAGAACAAGAGCTTCACTCTGTACTTCGCAGTGCACTGAAAGGGTGTGAGGATACAGAGTCATGTCCATGCTCCATTGAGCAGCAATTAATCCTTATGAAGTGAAACAGGAGACTTTGTCTGACCTGAAAAGAAATGATCCATACTTGAGCAGCTGTGGCATTTATCTGGGATATGGAGAAATGGTGGCACGATGATGTGCATCTGGTGATACAGGACTATCAGACTACCTCCTCGTCTCGTGTGCTGTACATCCGAATCTCCTTGTCTGGAATTGGAAAATCCATCCTTATCCTGGGAAACATACCTCACTGGTGTTGAAAGTGATGTATTCCCAGAAAAAACCCAAATCATCTGGGATAAATTAGCATCTCTGTAGGAAGCAAAATTTCCTTGATTATTTTCTGGCTGCTTCTTTCCTTCCTTCCCCAGCTTCAGCAGATCTTGTCTCTAAAGAGCATCTTGGGGCAGAGGGTAGGGGACAGTGACTGAATGTAAATGTAGAACAATCTAGGTGACTGCAGATGGGGTGGTCACACCACAGTGCAAATTCACGCTGGCTGCTGAGCACCAAAGATCCTGGCTGGCAGGATGAGCATTATCTGGCCTGAGGCTGCTGCTGCCGTTTTTTTTTTATTGTTGTTGTTTTCATCAAAGCCAGGTGTCTGAGCTCCCTGTGGATTTCATCTGGGGAGAATTTATCGCTGATAAATAACTGTTTGCGTTGAATTTACAGATGAGCTAAACTGTTTCCTTTAATGTTGCTGTTTAGTACCTTTTCCTTTTCAGGTTTGCGTGAGCACTGGCATTTGAAGGAAATAAATCTGTCACTCAGATAATGTATTTGCCCGTGCTACCACAATATATAAGTAAAAAGTACAAGGTCATTAGCCGTATCAAGAGAAAGAAAAATGTGCTGTGCATTAAATAGCTGACTTCTAGGATGGGTTGGGCAAATAGCAGTATACTAAAGTGTTCATTCCCCTTCTGATCATGAAAATCAATTAATTCCTTTTTTTTGGGTTCGTTAGGTTTTTTTGGGTAATGTTTCTCCTTTGCACCAGAAATCCTCAGCATATGTCAGTCTGGATTTATGAGCAGTGTATTTTCAGCATATTTCATTTATCAAACATAAATTCCAGCGGCCAGTGATTTACTACGGAACTGTTTAGAAAGCAACAAATAAATGTTACCTAACAAAGTATTAAAAAGAAAAAAAAAAGCCAAACTGGAAGAGAAGATTTTATCAGCCACTTCCCAAGCAGTTTATCCTTGTCCCTGAGAAGACAGGTTAGGTGGAGAACTGCCCCAGTATTTTTATGGAGTGCATCTTGTCTGGAAATGAGCTGTTATGCTCAGTAAAAGGCAACCTTGGAAAGCAATTGTTTATTGCTTATATTTTAATATCTTTTATTTCAGCTAGACTACAGTACTGGGTGCAGACCTGAAGGAACTGAAATGCATAAGCTTTTCTCACCCTGCATCACTCCAAACTTCGCTCATTCAAAGAGATGAGTCCTCTTTGTTTCCCACCATGAAGTTCAGATAGTAAATAATCAACAGGAAAAAAAATTGCATGATATGGGTGATGGCGGGAAGACTGGGGGATCCAGTCTCCACTCAGCCCCTTTTATCCATCTTCAGCAACTCAGAGGTAGAGAGATAAGTGGTCATTTATTGCTTCTATATGCCTAGGCTGCAGGTAAAGATGTACAGAATATTGCACCGGAGGTTTCTCCTTTCCTCGCTGTCTGGTAGGTAATGAGAGGTTCTAGGAGCACTGGGTGAGAAATGCCTTTGCTATGCTCACATCCACTGCCAAGTGTGGCAGGAATCCCTGCTCCTAAATAAACACACCTTTTGGTTAATGGCCAGATTCACCAAGACATCCTACACTAAGATTCGTGTCTTTATTCTTGGGTACAATTTCCATGGATGTCCTGCACTAACCAGGAAAGTCAGTGCTTTTCTTCTGGCTGACAAAGGTAGGGCAAAACGTGTTTGTGAAGAGAAAACTGCTATACTGAAAATCAGTGAAGCCTGCAAGGGCTAGACTAGAGAAAAAAAAAAAAAAGAAGAAAAAATATAGTTGACTGACTCACAATCAAGGTGTAAGTTTTCATAATGAGAAAGTAAGTGTGTTTCCGTGGCTTTTTTTCTGTTGATATTGTGAATGTGAGTAATTTATTTCCTTCTGTTTTCCAAAGGTAACATTCAAATCCCCACATAAAAAGCTCCGGTGTGGAATAGGTCATCTGAGATGTTTCTGTACACTAAATGTGTATCAGATTTTCCTGGCAGTCGCATTTAAACTATTAGAAGCTTGTTAGTTGATTTGGAGAGCTAATGAGGTAACTGCCACATATACATGCCAAACAGACATTTGACATTTCAGTAACAAGCACTAGTTTAAATTAGTCCCTATGATAGAGGTCACCACCTTATAGTTTGTCTTCTGCTTGACGGTTCCAAGAACGGTGACGTTATAGGAAAGGACTTGGATATTTGCAACATCTAAACTTAGGTACCTAACACAGCCAGCTGCATTCATCTCAGACTCAGATATAGGCAATGTGCAGAGAGAGGGGTTTCACCCCCGGAGCAGGTACATTGAGCAATCATTTTGAGTCATTTGATAATACCCATCCCCAAGTAAGGAACACTACATACAGCATCTGAAAAGAAGCAGTTGTAACACCTTAAAATAAATAAATACATAAATAAGACACTTTTTTTCATTTTTTTTTTCCCTCCAACTCTCCCAGGTCTGGCAGTGCGGAGGCAGCATGGAGGTGTTACCCTGTTCTCGAGTGGCACATATTGAACGCACAAAGAAACCCTACAACAATGACATTGATTACTATGCAAAGCGCAACGCCCTGCGGGCCGCTGAGGTCTGGATGGATGACTTCAAGTCGCATGTTTACATGGCGTGGAACATCCCCATGGCAGTAAGTACGGGTCACGCTCTCTCCTGAACAGAGGCGGAAGCATGGATGGCTATTCCTTGTTAGCTGTTTGAGGTGAAGGATATTACTACAGTTGTACGAAGTGAGTAAGCTTAGGGGGAAGAGTGCTTTCGTGCTGGTGTGTGCTTAATACAGAGTTCTGCCATATAAACTTGCTTCCTCGGTCTAAGTTTTGTTGTACGCTCAGGAGCGGTGACACTGGATTTATAATTTAACTAGAACACGCTGTTTCAGGTTTATGCACTTCCTTGGAAGAAGTCGTTAATTTGGGATGCCATTAAACTTTTAGGTATTCATATACTACAGTGGTGAGGACTACAGAAATGTCTATAAATAAATATCATCGAGACTCAGTAGACCTCACCAGCATGAAAAACAAAGTATGCAATAAAAGAATCACGTATTAATTAGCTTTCTTGTCTACCGGCCGAGAGTTGCAATGTGGACACATTCTGTTTCTTACTGTGCGTACGAATTGCAGATGGCACGTGGAGGCCTCTAGGAATCCATGTAATATAAATATTAGATAAACTGGAGGTTCAATTTATCACTTTATTCTGTAAGTATATCACATGCTACATCTCCACTGAGCGTAATTCTTGGAGAGAAGAGACGTATGTTATATCTCAGTCAGGTGGAAGCTGACTGCTGCTGTATTCTTGTGGTATTTGCATCCAAATTATTCATGTGCACAGGGAGAGCAGCTGAGGGAAAGCACACTCGGATCCATAGGCAGTGATGGTTCAGTTATGAAGGGTTTGTCCAGAGCTGACTGAAGTAAATGGAAACAAGAAGGTTCCTGTCAGAACAGGAAAATATGCCAACTCAGCGATGTCTTTGTGAATATTTGGTTGTGACCTAGAGTCCGTCAAAGTCACGGGAGTCTTGTCAAAGACTTCATTAGATTTAGTCTGTGTCCTAAATATCAGCTTGTACTTTGGCACCTAGGTATAATATCAGAACTCCTTTCTGTTAATTCCTGTTGTAGTTTTGAAAATACAATGGAGCAAAGTTATTCTTCTCCAGGTGATGTCTGAATATGTCAGATGTTTGCACATGTCCAAATTTGGCTTAGTGCTGTTCAGTATTGGACACTGTGCAAGGTCTCTATGAAGATACGTTTTAGTGACTTCTTTTGGCGTGACAGGTAATTGCGAAGAGTTGGTTTGCCTTAACACAAGGCAATACTGCACAACTTCTTTCCCACACAAGATTTCCTTGATAGTAAGAGGAAGACAAAGCACTATCCATCTATGTTTTCAGGGGATTTTTGGCCCTATCTGCATCTGTTTTACAAAATGGTCGATTTCAAATAGGAGAGGAAAAAGTAACTGTGGTAAATTTGTTCACCTGATGCTGACTGCAAGTGAATTCTGAGAACAGACAAGGTATTTAAATAAGCATTTACACCAAAACATGATTCCCTTTAATCTCTCTGAGATTACCTAGTGATGTGGTTTTCTGCCCTGAGCTATACAGCACTGCTTTAAAAAACCCAGAGACATCTGCGTTGAGATATAAAATCAGCAGAAGTACTAAACAATAGAATTTTCTTTCCATAAAATAAATTAATTTATAAAATACGCATCATAAAAATGACCAAGTTAGCTCTCAGGAAAAGGAAGCTAATGTTAGTGTTCGGAGTTATTCCACTGTAGTACTCAATCTAGATGACTAAGAAGTACTGTGCTGTTACAAGCCATAAGAAAAACCTTCTCCAGAAGACCTTGAAACCTTACCACCTGTTTAGAAAGAATATGTCTGCATTCTAAATCCTGTGGACACCTCATCCTTGTGCCATCACACTGTAATCCACACATGATGACTGCAGCCAGTGCAGAAGTCAGCACAGCATTGTCAGAGCTGCTCTGTTTGCTGCTCCTGTGTTCTGTAGAAGTGGGCACTGTATTGCCTCGTTTCGGAACAGGGCAGAAAGGAGGCAGGTAAAATATCTGTTTTCTCCCAATACCAAAGTTGACCCGAATTAACCCTTTCATAACTTTCGCCGTCTTTTCCACAACTCGCTCCCTCCCGAGTTATTGAGGATCTGTGTATAACGTGCATCGTATTTAGCACATCTGCACAATCATAATCTTATAACCCTCAGCAGCGGGTCAGCATAGCTTTATTTTAGTTAGGTGAAATATGTGGTACGGCCCTGCTTATGATCTGTTCCTCCACAATTTTAGTGATAAAGGAATCTTATATTGAATGATTTATTGTACTGGGTGCCTCTGAGAATTGCTTTCCTTCCATGTAGCCTGAAGTAGTACGTAAATTAGCATTCATTTGAATGGAGGCTGCATAGAGAGCTCATGACAAAGTATGCATCAGCAAGCAGCAGTAAGCACAGCAAACTCTTTATGAGGCAAATAGAAAAACCTGTTCAGTATTACACTTGTATTCTCTCCTGAAAATGAGGCATCTGTTGGGGATTCTAATAAACCTTGAGCTAAGATTTGCTGCTGTCTTGTAACTCCACATTAGACGCAATTTGTAAAACGTTCAGAAATATTTCTGGAGGAAATGTACAAGGCACTTAAGAGAGATCCATGCAAAACTCCCCAGTTTCAGTCCATTTGATTCATACAGTGTTGGAAGAAGATTTTTAGATGAGGTAACTCCTTCTGTCTTAATGTTGTACTGTGATGATTTATAATGGTTTAAATCAACAGACACAACTCAGGACCTGGAATTTTTTTTAAATTACTGGAGTTTGATCATATTGATCTGGCTCTTCCAGCCTGTATTTTTAATGGGATTTGTATTCAAACATGAATCACATTTTGAAGTAGAATTATAAAGAAGGTTTAGAGTTTAACTACATTTTATGACTCAAATCTGCAGATGAGCTCCAGTTCCGGTAAAAACTGAATGCTGGTCTATGCAAATGTTTAATGGAGCTTAATGACTTTTTGAGCAGCAATGCTTTGAAGCTTAACAGGTCTGTTCTGATCTCATTTACATTAGTGAATACCCAAGGCTGTTACTAGAGTAAACTACGATCAAGCTGCCATATCTTAAATCAGAATTACCACCTAAATTCCTAACGAATCTGAAAGCTAAGGGGTTCAGGTTTGATTGCAAACAGTTAGAATTGCTGTAAGTAACAACATTCTTATTGTATTCTTATTATTTTGATTTATGTTTGTTTTTTGCTTGTTCATTATCCTTCTTTTTCCACTGACTTTCATTAATATTTATTGTCTGCTCTCAACAGCAGCTGTTTGATGAGCTGCTACTTACAAAAGAGAAGGAAGAGAGGGAAATTCAGCTTGGTATGCAAATTGAACTCCAATTTGGATTCAGGAAAGAAAACAACTGTAAATTCAATGCTGTGAGATTTCTTTATTCTTTATTCTGCTTTGTAGAACCCTGGAGTTGACTTTGGAGACGTTTCTGAAAGAATAGCTCTACGACAACGACTGCAGTGCCGGAGTTTTAAGTGGTACTTGGAGAACGTCTATCCTGAGATGAGGGTTTATAATAATACAGTCACTTACGGAGAGGTACTGTATGTCTTTGAAAATGCATCATGGCTGCATCAGAGCAGCCCTTTCATCTTAGTGGTGGGTATCAGGATGTACAGAGCAATTTCGAGGCAGCACAGTTGTAGCAAAGAAAATGCCCTCCCCTACTTCTAGTAACATGAAGAAGTGTGGCTTTGAGAAACCCTGTCGCTAACAATGATACGCAACCTCCTTGGCTTTCATTTTAAAACAGAGCAGCCTGAGGACATAAATTTGAGGTAATAATTTTCCCAAATAGGATGCCACAGATGTCATCAAGAAAACATCAGCAGTCAAGAGAGCTAAAATAATGGCAGTTAATGAGAACAGTTGAGTTTGAATCTTTTTTAGGTAAAGGACCACCCCTTTTTTGGGTTTTGCCAAATTGTTTGAAGGATTACATTCACTAATTCATTTTTGCAACCCTTGTTCAGGGTAAAAGGCAACATATCCTTGTTCAGATTATGAGGTGAGGCTACTATTTGGCAGGTCTTCATCTCATCAGGAAAATTATCATTAGAGGAAAAACAATTTTTGCTGCTTTGTGCTCAGATTCTGTATTTTCATTTTCGCTTGTGTACAGTATTAAGACCTTGGAGCACCTACTTGGAGACAGCTGAGTGCATAGGTTGCTTAACTCTAATAAAATGCTGGATCCAAACCTGTTAGAAATGTGTAGATGTTTTGGTTCACCTCAGCTGTCTGGATCGTTTCCTTCTCTTCTGTGAACGAATCAAAACTCTCACATATGCTTGACCCCACTCTTTAAAGAAGGCAGACATGCCATCTGTAAGTCTTTATATCATGTACCTGTAATGTAAGAGATGCTGTCACTTATGACTGTGAACTGGGGCAAAGTTCTAGGAGCAATCCTGCTGCATAATGTTTTTAAAATTCTGTTTTAATCGTCTACTTGAATTACAATTAAATCCAAAGGCAATATATTTTCATACAAGACAAATAAATGGACATTCTTCCTTCCTGTTCCATTTGATTGACTTCATATAAAAATAAGTCAGGCCCCTCGGATATTGATACAAAGTGCAAGGTTTATTGCCTAATATCACTTTGCATCCTGATATAACTATCCCTGGCAGTAAGTGAGGAAAGTCATTTAGTAAATTCAACAGGAGCTATTAGTAACTGTCAGCCCTGAGAAGGCTGTTAACGGTGAAGAACATTGGCGGAACTGCCAATGTTGTGTCAGTTATACCCGACACTTAGCAAGCTGGGCTCTAAAAGGAAGTTTGTTTCTGTTGACTGGTCGCACAGTCAAACAGGAAGTTTAGTGATGCAAGTATCAAATTCATTACAATTTTGAATAAAATGGAACCACACAACCTATTTAGCTGGTATAAACTGGCACAGTTCCCTTTTAGTCTTACATACCCATAATAAAAAAAACTAGAGACTTGATCCTAAATGACATCAAGCTTGTTATTAAATACTTTCTTTTCTGGTTATTTTCCTGGAGGAAAAGATCTATGGACTTTAGTGAGTTTAAAGAAAAATAAATACATTGAGTAGATGTGAAACAGATTGAAACAGTAGTAAAAATATATTTCCTAGTGACTTAATTCACATTTTTTAAAGCAGTGTCATAAAGCCGTCTTCATCTTCTTTAGCCTTCATAGTACCCAAGTCATAAAATAAACCTCCTGAAATTTAACTGTGGGTGAGCCTCTTAGCCAATCAGATTCCCTGGTATGCTCATACACTATAATATGAAGGATTATTTACTGATTTTTCCAACACCTCATGCAGCAACTATTTCTAGATTAGCAGAAAAATGCTTCACAGTCTAAACCAAAACTGACCTGTTGACTGTTTCCAAATGTCTATTTAAATAACTTCTCGTTTAAGATACCTGTAAAACCTTTCCGTGTCCAAAATATGTGTATAATACTTCTAGCCTGAAGAGAAAGATAGGCATGAAATTTCACGAGAGCTCCAGCTCAGTTTTATATACTTGTAAGTTCTTCTGGTCTGAGGAGACACATGAATATTTTACTTTGGTATATCTCAGAGCCCACACTTTAAGTATATTGCAAGCCTTCCCCACACTGCTCATCATCGCTACATCCTTTCACAATGATGTGCTTGATGTCATTTCCGTACATAACCATGTACTGTATTCTCAATTCAAATCATTTTTTTCACATGCTCTGTTTATTTTCATATAAGCAATAGGAGCAAACAAAAGGATGCCACAGCCAATACCAACCCTGGTTATTTTCTGTGCTGTTTGGTGAAGTCACATTCTCAACATATATAGAGTCAAAATTTATATTTACATAAGACTAAATTGGAACAAATTTGACCTTGGTTTCTTAGAGTGAGTTTTATGGTCTTTTGATTCTTGGGTAATTGCTGAAAATGTAACTCTGACCCGAGGTCTCTAAAGACGGCAGGTTGTCCAAATAATGTCTTTTCCTGGAGCAAATTCACTCTTGGCATCTACTATCATATCTGGAGAGTAAACACATATTTCTCAGAACAGTTTTACAGACTAATTGCTTTAATAGTTGTAGTGCAGCTAAGATTTAGCTAAACTGGGCTTGCATCAAACAGACTAATTGCTGATACAACTTTTCTTTCTGATCTGGTTATAGGTGCGTAATAGCAAAGCTAGTGGCTACTGCTTAGATCAGGGAGCTGAAGAGGATGACAAAGCAATCCTTTATCCATGCCATGGAATGTCTTCTCAGGTAAATGATGAGAAACCTTTAACTGAAGGAATTTTCAGATGAAACAAAAAGTCATTTGGTGCATTTGAATTGAGTTTGGCTGTATATTCCTGAGCTGCAAGGGAGAAGACTGGACTGCTTTATTCCAGTCGTCCTGTATGCCCTTTCCAAGGTTGTTCAGCGTGTGAATCTATACATCGAAGAGTCCAGTTAGGACAGAAGAATCATAATAACTTGCTTTGATAACAGGGAGATCCACCAAAGATTAGTGAATTTAGACAGTTTGTCTGAGTGAGCAGCTCTTCCCGTTATGACTTGACTTATTCTGGGAATAGTACCTCTTCAAATTAACTGTTCCTTGCTCCAATAGGCTCCTAGGTGGAAATGATTTAACAAGCTCCTAGTGTGATTCCCCAAGTAGGCAAAAAGTTAAGCACATATTTAACATCAACTTAAAAGATATTCTTAATTCCCTTTGAAGTTAATACTTTTCTAGAATAGATTTTTTTTTTGTCAGTCCCTGTGCATATTATTATTTTCTTACAGATGTCTGAAGATTTTAAAATGACATTTCTTCTCTTTATGCTCATAGTGATGTTACTTGTTTTTTAAATACTGATTGGACATTATTTAAATCCAGGACTTGAGCTTCTTCTGAAATGTAATTCTGATTTCTTTTGAAGTACCACCTGAATCAAAACTACGTATGTGAACATTCTAATGTGTGAACAAATTCCAACCTTATCACAGACTTAAGTATTATCTGAAGTTGTGATACATCTATGTATTTGAGTCCTGGCTTGTACATCGCTGTGGAGGCATAACAAGAGTCACAAAATGTAAATGTTGCCTATTGTGCTTAATTGCGAGCTGATGAAGAGTCGTACCTTATTAGAGCAAAGTGAGATGGATAGTAATTCCTACTGACAAAACGTCCACCTTTGGCAGGATCATTATGAAACATTTGACTGACACTTCCCTAGTAGAGGTGGAAGGAATAGCCTTTGAGTAAGGTAATAGTGTTGCTTAATGAGATGTAAATGAGCTTTTCAAGAAGACTCTAGTTAGAGATGTCAAGGCACTCAGAGAGAGTTCAGTCTCTAGCACCATTCTAATTCTGACCAGAAAGTTGCAAATTTAAGTTCTTCTAGAAGGTCCCTTTGCAACGTCTCGTCTCTTATTATTGTGCTAGCATTGAGAATAATAATGAAATAAATGGTTCTGACTGTAATTTATGTTGCATTTTTAATCCTTAACCTCCTCTTTTGCCTCCATGACTCCTGTTTCATAGAACATGCTTTGACTTGCAGAAGAAGAAAATAGATGAGGGATGTTAAGTTACTGTGTAACTCACTTGTAAGGAAGTACAATGTGCCCAGCTTCTCCTGACTCTTGAAACTTTGGGGGCATAAAGTAGTTCATCTCTCAGCATCCAGCTCTGACCAATTGTTGCCATTAAAGAGCAGCTCGTTTTCCTTTTAGTAAGAAGTAAATATATTGCCTAGTAAATGATGTCTTTGGAATTGCAGGTCCTAGACTAGACACTGGGCAGCCCTTCTCAGGTACAATTAACAATACACAAAGTATTTACTGCCCAGGAAGCTGAAGTTGGGTAGTGACCAGTCAAATCTTTTCTGGCTCACTTTTGCTACAGGTCTTCAGTATCCTGTCTATGTGAATTTTCTGGAAAAGCCTGAAAAGCTGGTTTTAGACTTCACGTTACAGCAACAAGCAAGAGCCCTTTTGTTACTAGCACTATATAAAAGCATAAAAAGAGAAAGTCATTCTTCTCAAACTCTTAAACCCATCCCCTGTGTGTGAGAATCATAAAAGTATGGGAAAGGCCAAAAGTTAATCTAGCGAGTCATCCTTCAGCACTTTCCATTTCCCTTTTTTCTTAATAAAAAAAAAGAAGGAAAAAAAAAAAAGAAAAATGGGAAAAAAAAATTGTTCTGTAAGAAACACCAAGCAGAAGGCAGAAGTGATGTTTTATCTAAGTTGAGTATTTCAGACAAGCATGGGTTGGAGCCAGTCAAATGCAGCCAAGTTAATTAATGATTACACAGCTGGAAAACTTCTATCATCTCACCCCAATTTACAAAATTAATTCAGGATGAGAACCACAGCTGCACAAACCCTAATCAAGGATATTCAAGCACATAGCATGAAAGGTGTTGATGGCAAGCCTTTTAATATATTAAATAAACATTTTTAAAGCCCCTCTTCTAATCAGCCTGGGTGAGCATAGTTGTCTGCTTTGTTTAACTTTCAATTTCTGACATTTTTTCATCTCAAGCACAGGGCATAAAAAACCCCTACTGACTTGAGATTTGGGTTCATTGTATACACCTACCGAATATAAATGAATATACCCATGGAACTAATTTTCACCGGTTAGGTTATCAGTGGTGCTTGATGTGCCCTACTGGTGTGAAAGTCTCTCGCTATTCAGCTACAGTCTTGTTTGGTTTTCGTACTCTCCAATTCTGGCAAGCAAATTACCAGTGGTTTTAGTATACATGATTCCGCTGAAACCAACAGAACTCTGTCAAGTGTTTAAAGAAATCTGAAGTAGGGATAAGATTACTGTGATTAAATGTTCTTTTCTTCTATTTCTTACCCTTCTATTTCTCTCACATACTGCACACCTCTGAATGGTGCTGTCCTACATTATCAGTGAAAAACAAAACTACTCCACCATTACTCCTCCATGGACAAAATGCCTTTCCCTATGTGTGTTGTCAAGATCAGATTTTACCATGATAAATCAAATCACATCTTTTCAATGACATCAGCTTTTAAATCCCTTTATTCAAACAGAAACAAGATCTCTTATGGATGCTCTGGAATGCATTTAGCCTGAGTTTACAGCAGTTTAGCTTAATGAATTTGGCTTGAGCTAAGTCAGTGTAAGCTAACAGTTAGGAATATCCAGACAAGGTTTTGCATTAGTCTAAGCTGATTTCAAAACTTGCTTTACAGCAAAACAGTGTCCTTTTTATATGTATCCATTAGATCTACAGTTTGAATCTAAACCCTTTCAGGAAAAAAGGTTTACAAATACTGCTGGGAGAGCAATAGGAAAAAGACCAGGGATAAAGAAAATCCAGACAAAGCAATGTATTGGGAGTCTTGAACTGCCTGACCTCTGCATGTGGCTTGTCTTGTACAATCACCTGTAAAGCTCATTGATTCTACATCACTGCATAATACTTTTTTGTTGTAAAATAAATTTTAAAAAAACCTGGGGATGGGGAATGAGACGAACGACACAACCCCTCAAAAGTGGAATGTCTTGTTCTGGAAGCTTCTTAGAATGGTTATAGACAAGCAGGTTTTGAACCCTCTGAGAGCATTTATACAGCTTCAGTGGGAATACTCACTGTCTCAGAGGCTGTCCTGGATGCTGTGACGTGCAGTTGATTATACGGTACGTGAAAGAAGAGGCAAAGTTAATAAAATGGCATTCTGGGATGGAAGGGTCCCGGCAAACAGCCTCTTTCTTCTCCCTCCTCTCTTCCCTTTTCACACAAAGAGAAAGAGGAGGCACTGCAGCTGTGAAAGCGAGAACTCCCTCGGCATTGAGATCAAGCAGAAAGAAGGGAGGTCTCGGACGTTCAGATTCCTGGAGCTCGCAGCTATGCAAACAGATGGAGTAAGAGGAGATGAAAGGCTCTACTTGAACTGTTGCTCGAGGGCAGATATTTAACATTTTGCTTGGCAGGGCTGCAGTTTTCCGAGTTGCACACTGGGTAGCAGGTCTGATCACTCAGAGCAGGGTGGATGAAAAGGTAGTTTCTTAACTTGCAGGAAGCGGTGAGTGAGATTCTTTCGCCAACCTGAAAGTTTGATAACTGTTCCTCTTGTGATCTGTTTGTCTTGTGGTAACAAGTATTCTGGAGATTTAAGGTATTTCGAGCTCCTGTATAGCTCAGTTTTGCTATCATTTGGCAGCCTACCTTAACCAGCAGGGCTGAAGGATCATTAAAGATTTCCTTCTGTTTGGAGAACAAAAGTGAAAGAGAGGAATCATATTTAGTATGAAAAGCTACCAGACCCACCTGGGTAACTGTTGCCCACAAACAATTGCCTGTTGCTATTTTGTGCTTTTTTTTCACTTGACTGGAAATTAGCAAGAATGGATTTTCCGAAGTCAAAACCTTCAATTAAGAGCTGATATTTACTGATGCTCCTAGAGGATCACCTTCCATAAGCAGCACCGCTCACTATTTCTAAATCAGATACAGTGGCTTTGATAAACAACCTTTGACATCTCTTCCATTCTAATTAGATCTCTGAATGTTGAAGAGAAAACTATCCTATATTATCATAGGTACAGCAGATGGTATCAGGATTAGATCTTGGAGTATTTAAAAGAGCACTTAGGTTCAGTCTCGTTTATGTGGATTCTTCAGCTTTTCACACAGTTTTTCTCTTTTATTTGAGAAGGTCCATCCTCATGTAAGGTATAGCACTGATTCTATTCTGCGGCTTGCAGTGGGAGTGGATACCTGAGGCTCTCAGCCCGTTAAGACTTGCATGGACCTTTTGGCTTTTTTAATGAATCGGATTGGATATCCCTTAATAATGAGGATTTTGTCATTTGATTTTGGCTGGCAGGCACTGGGAGTGGATTTGGCGTGATGTACCATGCCCACAGTTCAAAGCAAATTCAGAGGTTATTTCTTTTTTGGTAGGGTGGTGGCACTGAGCATGAAATTTGAATGCAACAGGTGCAGTTTTCACTATTTCATTGACTCTGTATCCCAGTTCCTGCTTTCTACTCTACAGTAATAAGTAACTGTAATGCTTATTTTATTTTCACAGTCTACATTGTCTCTAGGAAGCTATGATATGATGTCTTTGGAGGGAGATGTTATTAATTGTATAGTAGTTTCTTGAACCTTAATTTCTGATGTATTTTTGCAGGCACTAAAACTTTACTACATACTGTGGACTGAACTGAGATAATTGTGAGCGGTTTGTTAGAATTTTATTTTATTTTAGGGTGAATCTAAGTTTTGATGACTGTTGGAACTCTTGGCAGAAAGTACAGATTTGGGAAAATTAAACCCGTGATATTTCATTTGTCTCGTCGTTCTCTAGGTTCCAGTTTCCTGCACCGAGCCTTCTCTGACTCTGTTGAGCTGTCACACAACTGCCACTTTCAATATTGGAGACAGTTTAATAGAGTTAGTGCATCTTCCACTTCTAAGGCCTAAGCAGAAATGGTAGTTTCTGCTTTGACAAGTATGACCAAGTCTTTCCCAAATACGTGGCTACTGCAATGCAGAGCACGAGCAATTCCAGCTATTGAGATTCTAAAGACAAAGAATATTTTAGACCATTTTAAAATTGGTGCAGAAAATGCTGCTCGTCTTAAACCACAGGGAAAATTGATCCTATACTACAGAGCAGGTAGCTTATTATAACCAGTCATTTTGATTATCTGGATAAGGCAAAGCCAACCAGGTCGCTAGGTGGTATTTTGGGTCCTGGAGAGTCATAATAAAATCTGTAAGATGACATTTTCCAGGCAGGGTAAGTATCAGATGTGCCTGCAGTTCATTCAGACTCTGCTGAGTACCTGTTAGATATGAGAAGTGTGAAATATACCAACAGGTTTTACTTTTAACAAATAATAATAATAATGTTTATTTCTCCTTGTTTATAAGGGAAAAGAGAAAGTTAGTCAGAGCTGGCAGTCCATTTGTATTTTGAATGACTGCTTGCTTGAGCTTTTTTTACATATGTGCCTCATACCTTTACAGCAAAAGTCAAAACAAAAGAAAGTGTCTCGATTTAGTGTGTTTAGTGCCTCGGCAGTGACGTTATTCATTCCAAGGAGCGTCCTCAGGTGGCTGTCCCTCTGCGTTCTTTGATGTAGGCTCTGTTCTAACTCTGTACTTCACATGGTTACTCGTAACAGAAGTGGCAGGTGGGAAAATGAACACATACTTTGTCAAAGGGTATCTGGTCTGGGAGCAAGTAGACCATGCTCTTTTACCAGCAGCAAGATATGATTGTTCACAGCGTGATTCTTCTGAGGTTTAATAAGGGTGGCTGTAGAAAACTAGACTCTAATTGGAGGGGTTTTGATTGACTCTTAATGATATCTCAGGCACTGGTCAGTAGCATCCAATAAATGGCAGGCACTTCTGACCTTCTTTCCCTTTCTTGTTAAGTAATTTCAGCCATATAATAGCAATAAGACCAGACAGGCAGTGAATTTCCTGAGTGATAATTGCATTTCTTCGGTGCCTCAGATCTTCACCCTGCAGCATCCATCCTCACAGAACACAAGTCACAGAACTGACTCCATTTTGCAGCCTTTTGGCACTTGGGTGCTGTGCTTCACTATTTCTAGGATAAGAAGGGCGAAATATTATTCTGGTGTAATGGCTGGATTTAAACACAGAAGAAGTGAGAAGTAGATATGTCTGATTTGATGTGTTGGCATGCTGCCAAATTAACGTTGTGCATTTTTGCTTTAATGTGCTTTGAAATCTTCCTCAATAGGCTCTCCTTCAACTGTCTAGAAAGTAGCAGTAATTAAGGGGATTACTTATTAATTTTTGCAACTTGTAAATGAGGACTCCATTCCTATCATAGTTATCTCACTGTAATATGATAGTGAGCTGACAGAGCACCTTTTCCTTCTAAATGAGCATCTTAAACCCACCCTTAAGGCTTTGAGACTTTATTAGAATGCAGAGTAAAACAAATTGTAGTGGAGACAAATCGCATCTGGAAGAGACAGAGTAAACGGTTTGAAATCAACCTTCCTTCATCGAGACTGTTCTTCAGGCCTGTAGTTGTCCAGCAGCCCTCTAAGGACTCCTTGGGTTGCAAGAAACTTTTCAAGATCCCCAGTGTGTTCCTAAGAAAAGCATTTTTTTTGTCTAATGCCTTGAGATGTGGGTGTATGTCTGCTGCCTGCTCTCCCGGGAGTCCGCGCACTCCATGCCGGTCGTGTCCCTTCCCACACACGCTGCGCTGGAGGTTGTGCCATCCCAGAGAGCTCGCGGCGCTCGGAGAAGCAGCGGTGTCACCTTCCCCTCTGACCCAAAATGTAGCGGCGTGAGAAGGCAAACGGGCAGCCACCCTCTGTGTGCCAAAAAAGGCTGCTGTGGACAGAGCAGAACAGTTCTCTTCCACTGCAAATCTGTGCTGTGACAATTAGTCCCGATCAGCAAGAGCCATCTGCACACACTCTCTATGTTCTTAAATATTTTCACTTGACTGGTCCAATATTAATATAATAAAGTATATTCTGACATGGTGAGATTACAAGAAACCGCTTTTTTTACCTCGCTTTCTACAGACAATTTTTTTTCTTGAGGGCCATTTTGCTGTGAATGACTTAACACAAGTGAAATCATCACTTAAAATAGAAGATTAAAAAAAAAAATTACACTCCTGTAGAAATTACCATGAATGGTTGTGCCTGCCGAAGTTTTTTTAATTAAAAAAAATCCAACTCTAAAATAATAAATGGCCCTCACCTGAAGCCTCTAATTACAGCCAGTAGCATTTACCACATCACTAAACTGCAGAACAGTTAAGCCTCTCACAAAATTGAAATCTCAGAGTGTGATTCTTTATTATGCAGGCCCGAAGCATATGTTAGCAAATTTGCTGTTATTTCCCTCATGGTGTGTTTTTTTTCTCTCTCATATTTTTGGATACTGGCTACGTGGTTAGATTTTTTTTTCTAGTAGCGTTTGTTTATAAAACCTAATTAGACTTGTTGCTATCAATAGCCTCTAAACAGAGCTCCTAAGAACAAACTGCATGGCAAATTGACATCGTGTCCTTGTTAAATCAGCTCCTGCTGAGTGAGTATGATTTACATATTGATTACTTTGCTTTCTTGATTGCCCTTTTGCAATGAAATAGCAGATAGGGGAATGATGGGGAGCAGAGGTGTGAAAGAAGGGAGTACTCTGTCCTAGGAGAGACCCCGCGTTTGTAAAAGAAATTTTCCAAGCTTTGCCCTTGAGCAGGGTGTGCCGACTGGGAAGACCCCAACACGAGCAGGACAAAGGACTCCTCACCAGCGCTCGGGGCAGAAGCCATCATTGGGATACCTGAGGCTGACATTAAAGTCTTCCCTTTCTTTCCTCCCCCAGCTCGTCCGCTACAGCTCGGAAGGCGTCCTGCAGCTGGGGCCGCTGGGCTCCACCGCCTTCCTGCCTGACTCCAAATGCCTCGTTGATGACGGGAAGGGCAGGACACCCACTCTGAAGAAGTGCGAAGATGTCCTGAGGCCAGCGCAGAGGTTCTGGGATTTCACACAGGTACGGAAGAGCTTCAGGGAGCCTTGAAGGGATACACTGAAGAGAAATGCTGCTCTAGAAGATATTTATTGAAAAACAAGGAGGTCTTTAGAGGACTGTGCTAGGAATCCCCCCTTATGCCTTCTAGAAATACTCAGATATGTTTTCCAAAAGTCGTGTGCTATGCAGGAGTTTTCTTATATTATTACTAGGATTTTTTTAGTTATCCTTTCTTGGAACCTCCTCAATTTTTCTATAGTGATTGTCAAAAATGTATGTGTAATTAATTTTTCTCGGGGAGCGTCTATTTTTGTTTGTAGAACTTTTCTGGGATTTTTCTAGCATCTCTCTAGACTTTTTTAGAACTAAAACTTTCAAATAATTTTTAGGACTTCTGAATGCATTCTTGCATTTCTGGGATTTCCTGTATTTTGGGGTCTGTAGGGATTCTCTAGTGCTTTTTAGACATTTTCTAGTGGTTTCTGGGGAGTTTCCTAGCAATTCCTAAACCTAGAATTACCAGGGAATTGTTTTAGTGCTTTGTATGGATTATCTAGCTTCTCCTAGGAATTTCTAGCACTGTCTAGAGTCTTTTAACACTTAATATCTGCAGAACTTTCCAGGCATTTTATATTGCTTTCTAGGGATTTGCAGATCTAGTACTATTCTTCTTCTAGTCCTTTTTTTTAATAATTATTATTCCTTCTTCTCATCCTTTTCTTTTCTTTTTTTTTTTCCTCAGAATGGTCCAATCATCAGTAGAGACACTGGCCGTTGTCTAGAAGTGGAAATGTCAAAGGATGCAAATTTTGGGCTCAGATTAGTCGTACAGAGGTGCTCGGGGCAAAAATGGATGATTAGAAACTGGATAAAACACGGCCGACATTGACTGCTGGGGATGAGAAGCTGCCTCTCCTGCTGTTGTCCATTGCTCAGTGTGCCATATCTTGCAAGGCATTTGTCTTAAAGCAAATGAATTTGAACAGGACTTGGCTCTCAAGAATCCTCCATAGTTGGACATTTGAAGGAAAAAAAGAAAACAAAAAAAAAGCAGACACATACATGCCCTATTTGGCTGTTTCTTGCTCTGGTAGATGACCTGGGAAGCTTAAAAAGAGTTTTCTGTTGATTTGGAAGTCTTGTGAAGATCAGAAGACAACAGGAACATGGGTTTCTTAAGCTCTCCAAGAGGAATTCATAGACAGATATTTCGAGGACGAGTTCAAAGGAGAGATCTCAATACTGCCTCATAAAGAGAGTTCTCTGATGGGTAGCTTTTTAGCTTTAAGTTATTGACTGGTGCACAACTCTTATGGTGAATAATCATGTGCCTTTTTTATTGTACTTCATATAAAAGGGGACTGGAAAAATCCAACCTTTTCAGCATGTCTGGTTCATTGTACTAAACAAGAAGATCTGTAAATAACACTGCAAATATAACATAAGATAAATTTCAAGGTTGATTGTTTAGGAGTCTCTGTTTCTAGAAAGAGACTGTTCCGCAATGTTTACAGGTGGTTCTCAACCTTCAAGATGCTAAAAAGCACCATTTTTAGAGACCTCTTCTAGTTAGACACAGGTAAATGTTCAATAAGCAAAACAGCCACATGCTCAATTAAATTGCCACATTTTACATTTCTTGGCTGTAAAGACATCACAATATAGCACTTGCATATTTAACTCTTTCGAGGCAGTAAGTGGCTTAGTAGATGGATGAATTTCGAGAGGCCTCAGCTGGCCCGCAAGCCCCGAGTATGTAAGCACGAGGTTCCCATCCTGCAGTGCTGCGTGTGCAGGTGCACTCTTGTGTTGTTCCAGAAACTGCCTGGAAGCTGGATACCCATTACTTCTGGAAATAAATTGACTGACTTAGGTGCCATTTGTGGAATTTAACAACTTGAATCTTCCATGTTGTTATCCATCCTGTGAAAATGTCAAATGTGAGCAAATACACTTTGTGAGCACCATCTAAACAAATTTCTTGAACGAACACCGAAGTCTTTTCAGTATTTGAAAAACAAGCAACTGTCCAGTGGTAAGAGGGCAAATTAGAGCAAGAACTAGGCAGCATATATAAATACTGTTACTCTGAAATATAAATATTTTACTGTAGTTGACCCATTGACAGCATCTTTGTGAACCTGAATTTAATAATGATCCAGTGGTCGATGCAGAATCTGTGCACAGGTAGCTAGAGCAATGACAAGGCCTTATCCAAAAGGCTGTCAAAGCTGGTGACCACTGTCAACATCACAGCAGTCTTTGGATGTGGGTCTATGGCAGATAGCTTTTCATTACAGAAGATTCAGTCATACCGAAGAAGAGATGGAAGTGATGTCTGTTAACTTTGCTGTTTAATATTTTATAGTCATTTTTTAAAAAAAAAAAAAGTTTTGTTTTATTGAGCCAGGAAAATAGGTATTTGCAGATACTGCAGTACCATCAATCTTGGTGATCTGCTTCTTGAAAATCTTTTGCCATTAGTATTTCAAGGCATGCTGAACAAAATAGAATGGAAACAAAATTAATTTTTCAAGGGCATGATATGTAATAAAATATTTACTTTTAACATGCAAAATCCATCAGTTCTTGTCAACTCTTGGTTGTTATCTAAAGAGCATATCGCTATATTTTGCCCATTTTTGTTTGGGTTTTTTTTTGAGAGTGAGTGTGTAAGATGTAGTACAAAACCAATTCTGGAGTTTGTTTATGGCTAAAATCGAAGAGGGCAGATTTAGATTGGAAATAAGAAGGAAATTCTTCACTCTGAGGGTTGTGAGACACTGGGACAGGCTGCGGGAAGCTGTGGATGCTCAAATCCAGGTTGGATGGGGCCTTGAGCAACCTGGTCTAGTGGGAGATGTCCCTGCCGTGACAGGGGGATTGGAACTAGATGATCTTTAAGGTCCCTTCCAACGCAAACCATTCTGTGATAATTGCTGATCTTTATCTCATGTGGATCAGGTTGTGCATGAAAATATGCAAAAGAATAATTTGGGGTGAGATTCTAAAACAAAAATGCGTAAAATTCCATGTTTATGATTTTGAACAGTATAATAAGACCTGTAGTGAGGGGTAACACCTTTAATAAATCAAGCAACACAGTAAAAAATCGTGGAAAAGCCCAGTATTCAAGTCTTCCTGCAGGTCTTAAATAGGTAGGAAGCTTCAGGCTAAATATAGATTGGGAACAGCTGCCCTGTATTCAACCTCCTTATGTTAACCAATTAGACAATTTAAAAGGATCGTTACCATGTATGGAGCAGGTGTTGAACACTTTGTACAGAAACTCTATTTGTAAGTGACTTTTCATCTTCTCTCCAGATACAATTTCTCCCTTTTAAACTGTATGAAAGCTGTATTCTTTGTTATGTTTACTCTGATGGACTCTTACTACTTGAAATAGGTAGCTAATGGAGGTGAGAAGGCAAAAGAAGAGAAAAATGGTTTTACCAGGTGAGCTTTCTGGGGAGTAATGTCACAGGTCATTTACACCATTTGTAGTCTTTCCACTGGGTAAGTGCTAACTGCTTTAAATGAAGGTGGCTGGAAGTTGAAAGTAATTATATATCGATGTGACTACTAAATGCCTAGCTATTAGAGTATAAGTTGCTGTACTGAACAGAAGCAAATATGCCATGTGCTTTTTTTTTTTTTGCTTTTTCTTTCCCCCTTGTCTTGAATTGCCAATCTGTACTTGATACTTGGTTAGCAATGGGGCAGCAAGTCATCCAAACCCTAGGTAAGGGAAAAAGGAAGGGAATATTTGGAGGAACACCAGGTTTTAAATTTACTGTCCTAAAAGGGAGGTTGCATTTGTGGTTTAGGAGCTTTGAAGCCGAGAAGACCGGGCATTTACCAGCAAAGATTTCAAGCAACCATGGTAACCTTTCTCTATGACACACCATAATGAATGTGAATTGGTTGTCTTGGAGTTTTTCTACTGGACATTATCAGTGTCCAGTGCAAAGCATTTAAACGTGGCCACACCATCTAACTGAGAGTGGTCAGTCCTGGCAAGATCCAAGTGGAGAGGGCACATACTACAGAAGGCTTGCAAGAACCAGACTTTCAGTATAAGAATGAAAGCAGGTTTTTGTGATAGGTCAATGCCTCTGAGATTTACAGAAAAATAATGAAAAAAAAAGAATTCAAATAACAAAGGTAGAATTTATATTTTCTGTGATTTGCATTTTTTTAAGATTTACTTAAACAATTTCCAGTATTTGAAAAACATCTGTTGGATTATTTTTACTTTAGTCTTTATCTTTGTGAACCACTGCTTTGGCTGTGGTATTAACATGGTGACTCTGCATGTGAGGGGGTCTTAAATATTCTCTCATAAAAGAAATCATAGTAAAAAAAAGGCTTGAGTATTATCCATTTTAACCAAAGTTTATGGATTTTTTTTGTCAGTATTTCAGCCCTTAGTATAGTCTGAAGTCTTGATTAATGTTGTTTCAGATTTTCAGTCATTTCCCACAGCACAGCAGTTCAGATATTATGAAGAGTATTTAATATAGTGTAATATGCCTTGTAGAGAAAATTCAGATCAAAATCTTCAATTATACTTTTGTTTGATTTAGGAGATTATAGAGTTAAATCCTAGGTCCTAAGACAGAAGAATAGAAGGTGAGAAAAAACATCGTCTACTACACTGCTTTCAAAGACAAACCAGTAAAAAAAAATACTTGTGTAAGCATGTCGAGATTCCTGAAAATTAGAGTCCTGTGGGGGGGAGGAAAAAAAAAAAAATGTCCTTTCTCCTTTGAGAGCTATAAACTATTTTCCAAGCTGAAATTATTCTTGGCTTGATTAAAGCCATTTGTTCCTCAGCCAAAACTGTTCTCTAGCTGGATTGGCTCTCTGGTTCTTGAGGCATCCTGACCTCCAGGGGAAAGCAATTAAGAGGAAGAAGAGCTAAAAAGGTGGTGTTGAAGGACCCAATGGATTCCCCTGCAATTATATTAAAATCTATATTGTGTTTATCTGTGAGGCATGAGAACTTTTCAAGACTGTTCCAGGACGCATCCAAAAAGCTAAATTCTGTTTCCACAGAAGTGATCTAAGACAAAAATATGGAAACAAACAGCAGGTCTTGACACATGTTCTGAAAGTGTTGAGCTGTCTCTCTCATTTCCATGAATAACTGGGGGCTTGGTGTGTCTGAAGATGAGGCCTCCACAGTCCTTTGTTTATATTTCTTGTCATCAGCCTGTTCCTTTTTAAAAACTGTGCTCTAGCAGATGAAAACTTCGCTTGCCTGTGACAGGGGGTGTAATCTAGCTGACACAGGACAGCTGCAATTTTAAGTACTTAAGCCAGAGCTAATAAGATTTAATGAGATAGCACCAGTCCTAAACTGTTCTTTAGATCAATTACACAGCATGTAATTTCTTCAGTATCCCACATTCATTTGAAATGGTTCATTAACAGCCATACTGAAGCACATTATGGTCTGTTTCGGGACCCAGCTAGTTGGGCTGTAATAAGAACTTTGACAGAAGTTGGATTTCAGAGGGAATTTGGCATATTATTATTCGGTTAGGACACAAATAACTTTGTTGAGTTTTTTTTATTAAAGGCTTTGGAAGGAAAAGCAACTTTTAGAATTTGCTTAATTGAAAATGTTTCTAGCGATGATGTTCCATTTTTGACCTCTGCTATTTGGCCTGCCTGCTTCTTGCTGTTAATCAAAGTTGATCGTGAGGTCTTGCCACAGAGAGAAGATGATATTGCAAGTTAGAAGAACTAGCTGACAAGCTGGATAGAAACCAAGGAATTATCAGGTTTTCACACATCTCTAGATCTGGGTGCCACCAAAGTAAACTTAATAGTGTGTTCTCTCTGGAAAGAATCTCAAATTTAACGCATTTTTGTGTTGTTTCATCAGGAATGCCATGGTCTACTGAAGTACGTGCATTATGCATTTATAGATTCCTGTGTGGACATTCTTGAAATTCTAATACACTGAGCACGTTCTCCTAGAGGTGGATTCTGCTTACCAAGTGAACAAAGGGAACTCAAGGAGGAAACACTGAAATGATTTAGTTAATAATTGTCGGTCAGTTTGGTATGAAGAGCGTCAATATTTACATCTTCTAAAAAAAATGTAGCTAATTAGCTTCAGGTTGTCTCTTAACAGTCTCCCTATTTTACTCTGACAACTGCTGAAAATACCTTATCTATATAAAGGTCTCAAGGGCTTACCCTGTGGGAAGAACTTCATCTGTGTCTTTACAATGCCCCAGACATGAATGGCATTAGAAAAAGAGATATACAGTGACCTCTTTAGTACATTGCAGTGGATTTTAGAATGCTTTCACAAAGTACATGGACTTACATTACAAGAGTGTTAATGATTTCTACCTAAAGGTATTGAGTTCATGAGTTGCCCTAAGTAAAGACAATGTTTTCTTTGGCCAAGAATACTTACTTATAGATACCCCAGTGAAGCAATATATGGCAATTTGATTTTGAAGAACAGAATTTCTGAATCAAGAGCATTCTTCAAAGATGTATAGATGCAATTATTACTTTTCATGGGGTTCCATTTTTCTATTGGCCATCGCAAGTATTGCGCAGTTGTCAAACTCTTTGTAATGAGTTTAATTTAAAAAAATAATGCAGCAACTAGAATTCAAGTTGTGACGGCAAATGAGTTTTCATTATGTGGCACATCATCAAATCAATTTGTATTTACACTTGGAAAGTTAATAAATTGCTATGCATTTTACTGCTGACATGAGCTGCATTTTTATCGTTGTGTCATTGGACACCTTGTATTAAAATTCGTAATTATCACACAAAGGGAAACTAGAAAAGCAAAGTAAAAATGCATGTAAAAATACAAATTGCACTTAATCTATTTCAAAAGGTCATCAGCCCATCTTTGAGATGAGCAGGGCACGCTTTGCAGCAGATTAAAGCAGCTGAGCGGTGTGCTGCACGTCAGAGGAGACACATCACTACACACTGGCCCCTGAGCTTGCCCATCCAAGACTAGACTGGTCACGGTACAGACTGCGCCTGCGCTCTGACTGTCACACCTGAGGGGAGATTTGTCTTCCCATCCCGCTACAAAGACTTAACTCCTGTAATGCTGACAAGTACCAATCCACAGAGCAATACAAGCTCTGTTCTTGTCCGGTCCTGTGGAACCGCTGTGTGCTCCACAAAAAAAAAGCTTTCAAAAATAGATTTAAAAAAATCTCCATAAAGAAATTGTGCCCTTGCATTCACCGTTCCTGGAACTGTTGAACCGTGAGGAAAAATGTGCTATCAAACCACAGCCAGGAAGCTGATGATGAAAGTGTTCTCTTTCTAGGAGTTTTGCATTGGAGCTGTTTTAACAATTCCAACGCATAAGAGCGCAGTTGGTTTGCCATGTGTTACTGTTCTAAAGACCACAACCAAAGAAACAGAGCAACTTACACTTCCCAAATTATCTAATTAATATGAAGGACTGAATGATATCTCACACCCTGTGACCTGACCTATATCAACAGAGAGGCCAGTTTTGCAGATGGTATAAAATGTCATTGCTCTGCTGCAGACGAGGAAGTCGTAGGAACTCTAGTAATTTATACCACCTATAGACCTGGTCTGTTGCAACTGATGATATTGCTATTGACTTGATTTTTTTTTCTGCTTCCAAAGTCACTTTTATCTGCCCCAAGGCAATAGAAAGTGCTTATGAACTCTCTTCTGTACTTCCACCAGAAATCTGCACAGCCCAGCACCTCATCATTGAAAACAGTCAATTATTGATGTTCAGAAGAATGAAATAGGAGACAGGGAAAACGCCAAATGATCCTTTCATCATATATCTCCCCCTCATTTCAAAAGGTAAGGACTTTCCAAGCCAGAGGGCTATACACACCAACCCAACCATTAGATTTAATAACTGCTGTGGCCCTGTATGTATCTAATCCACTTACACCTCTGGATGTCACAAAATCATGTTGTAATAAATAGCAAAATTGCTGTGAGTCGGTATCTCTGCTTTTCATTCCATAGGATGCCCTGTAGTTCACTTATGGTGAAAAACTGTGAATTACTGCTGCCAACTCTTTTTTTTTTTTAACACCCTTCTTAGTTTGACCTCTGTCATCCTCTTTTGAAATATATTTCAGAACTGATTGTCATGGGTTTTTTTGTATTGCTAGCAAACAACTTTGTAAAAGCACAAGCAGATGCTCTGTGTCATGTATTGGATTGGGCGATAGCACAGTGAGAACTGATCGGGTTCTTGAACTGCTCAGCAGAATAAAACATACATTGCTGGGTTTAACACTGATTTTGGATCTCAGCCAGACTGTTTCTCCTCTGTTAACACATATGCACAAAGTTTACAATTTATGCTCAAAGAGGCCAGAGCATCTGAGAAAGGATCTGACACCTTCTTTCACTCTGCTAGAAAGGTCTCCCTGCCCTGCTCCCCCTGCTAGGATGAGGCCATAGGGCCACCCATTGGTTACAGTTGTGTGACCAGACTGGGAGATGCTTCCTGTTCCTGTCTCTCTTGTACACCTCTTGTTCGGTTGAATTAACTGTGTGAGACCTGAGAGCAGTTAATTCAAGGAGCAGTTTCTCCTTCCTAATTTCTACAAGAGTGACTGCTGAAGAGCAGCTGTTAAGCCATTCCCTGGCTCACTGAGAGGAAGTAGGGCTGGTGGTTGTCTTCATGTGGACATAACGTAATCCAGTCTTGGCAAATTTAGTTCCATCTTCAGGATCAGTCTTCTTTAGGGTGAGGCATTTCTTTGTAAATGCACACTGAGGACTCTGTGTAGAAATGTTGCTCTGTTGCCAGCCAAGGTATTCTGTGGACTTAATTTCCTATTATAATCAAGCCAGCATTTCTTGGAAAGAGAAACATCACCTTTAAAGGTACCGTATGCTTGCTAGAGTGAATGTTCTGTGAATAATATCCAGCAAAATTTGGTTCATATAAATATTTTGCCAGCAGTTCTGCATCTGACGTTTATACTGCAGAAGATTCCTAAGTCTCAGATTTTTCACTGTGAAGAATGTCATAGATGTAGCCACCTCTCCTCTTTGTTTGGTCAATAAATCTTCATGAATCAACTGTCCATAATGACTACATGTCTGTAACCGAGTAGTAAGTAACAGTGATAATGATTTTTCAGGCTACACATTGCTTGGTTGGTTTGTTTTGGCTATCTGTTGTTACTGTAATGTGGTTGAGCACCTGTATTAGACTTGCCTTTGCATCCTCACTGGATCCTATCTGCAATTTAGAAGAAGAAAATAAGGACTGAGGTATTTTCTTGTCTAATAATGAAGTAAAAGCAAAAAAGCAAACACAAAAAACCTCTTTAAGTTAGAATTTATTAAACATTCCTAACCTGTGAGCAAATCGAAGAACTTATTTTCACAGTGCCTAAAACCAACTATAATCCTAAGCACCAGCAAACAAAACAGCCCTTTTCATCCAAATCTAGTGCAACATTTTTCTTGACTGTATTCTCATCTTAAACTCACCTTTAGTTCTTAATCATATTCTGTGACGTCCCTCTTAGGCTGTAGTTGCTGCCTTTTATCATCTTATTTCTCTAATGTGCTTGTATAGCTTATTTTTAGGTGTGTTACTAATGTAGATGACTTGCATTGAAAAAGGGAGTCTTTGAACTAACAAAAATATTCATGTCATTTACAGAACTTAGGGGTAAAGGTGTGACCAGCAAAGTGACATGCCATTCATTAGACCACATGTACAATTTTGAAGAGTCTATTAGAAAAGCCAAAGAGAACTTCCCAATAGCCTTTGTCTTGCTCACAACAGAGGCTGCAACTTGAGTGCTTGAGTGGGCCCAGCTGGCAAAAGTGTTCTTGAAGAAAACTTTGTGGTTTAGTATCATAACTTGGAGTTACAGAAATGGAGTGAAAAGGGAAGGTCAAGGCATGTCAGGATTTCCTTGAAGTGGAAAAGTGGAAGTTAAACATGAGAGTCTGACCTGCACTGCCCAATCTGGAAATCATGGACTGACATACAGCGATTCACTGAACGATAAGGCCCTGGGTTCTTTAGATGAATAACTGGGCTGTAATAAAGAAATTTTAATCAGGATTCAGGAAAGATTTTTCTGCTTTTGCAGTTTATTACGGTGAAATCTGTCTAATCTGTTGACAGAGCTCCAAAACACACATGGGTTGGAGCCATGGTGTGTTAGCAGTGAAACATTTGCCAAAACCTATTGAAATTCTCAATGTACTTGAAGTGTTGGCATTCTGTGCAGAAAATGGTGCCACCTATCAGCAAGAAGGAGGAAATTAAACAGCAAACTGATTTGTTTAAATTGAAGAAACTGCCATTTTAATTGCAAGGCTGATGGCTTAGTATTAAAAAGCAATTAGCAAGCTGTTTGGCCTGTTCAGGATGATTGTGGGTAAATGAGGTGCTGACCTGGCTGGCCACTCTCCCTGCAAGAGGAGGTCCAGGCTTATACAAACACGGGATGCTCTCATCTCACTGACCAAAGGGCAGAGAGTTATGAGAAGAGGATCTGCACCAAGGGTGCAAAATGCAAATCAATCAGATCAGCTGAGGTCAAACTCACTAGAGGTAAGTAGTTAAATATTTTTGTGAATCTGAACCTAAATAGCTTTGGATCCAGTTTTTCTCTTTACGTAAATATAGGTCATTTTGAGTCATTCTTGAGAGCAAAGCGTAGGGTCTTTGAAGTGACATGGGTGTTTTGAAAAGGTTTTTCCTTGTTCTTTGGAAAGGTACATTTTGAATGATTCTGTTGGAGTTTTAGTTTAAAATGTGCAGAATACACACAAGCGTGTCCAAGCCATGTGTTTCCCTCACAGTCTCAAACTATCATAACACTGAAGCCCAGAATACTGCATTGTGCTGCTGCCTCTTTCTGCACCGAAATGAAGTTCAAAGCTCCAGTGGGCTCCTGAGGGGCAGTGAGGGATTTGTGTTGTGTTCAGCCTTATCAGAAAAAAGTCAGGACACTTTTAATCTCTTAGGAGCCTGCTTTATGTTTTGATCCTGAAGCCAAAGCTCCTTTCTTAAGACTGAAACAGTTACAGAGACCCTTTTTGCTATCCATCAGGCCAGAGTGACATAAGTCTGTTCTTTATAGCAGTACTTCACTGGGTTTAGTAGAAGAGGACTGTGTGTAACTATTAAACCTGTTTAAAAGCTTACAATTCTAAGGCTTTTGAAGCGCTTTCTTAAATTCTTTGCCTGACAGCAAGGTAAAACGATGGAGTTTTAGGGGTTGTTTTTTTCCCGTCTTTTCCTTTTAAAATGCATTGATAAATATGGCCATGAATTTAGTCTGAGATAAATGCATACAGCTTCCTCATGTCTCACAGAACTGCTCTTTTGTACACCAGCAGAAGGTTCATCCCAAACAAGTAGAAAAATACTGCCTGCTTAGAAAAACAGGGCTCCTAATGAGTTAATTTGTGCCAAGCGTGAGGACTTCCTGAAAACTTGGAGGTCTGATGTGCTTATTGTGCTCACAAGGACCGGAAGGTATCAAGTAAACCTGGCAACTCACAGCACAGAGGAAAAAGATAAAATACGGGGTTTAGGATTTTTTTTTTGGTAAGCATGAGAATCAAAGAACTGTTGAAGTGGTAAGCACAGAAAGTAAGCTGGTGCTTGTAATTCCTGTTTTGAAATGTACACCCCAGTTCCTTCAGGCTTTTTGTAGTGAGAATTAAAATCTGAGGAGAGAAACACAAAAGTAAACTATCAGAAGCCAATGACAGTATCTGCAGAAATTTCCAAGTACCAATGTGACTCTCACTCTTGTATATCTTAATGTGTCACAAACACTAATGAACCTGTTCCTGCAATATCTTTGCAAGGTATTTTTCACTTCACAGTGAGGAGGAATTGCAGTAAAGGAAGGATAAGGACTGAATTTATCTTAGCTTGTTTTAAACACTTAACTGAGTAGAATGTCAGATGACTTATGGCTCTGTCTGGAGGGAAAAGAGGCCCCCAGAGCAAAGAGGTCTTTTCTTTTCCCTTTTTCCATCTACCTTCTTCTCCAAAATTTGAGTTCAGGGTCTAAACCCACTAAGACAAAAAGCTTGACTGAAGTGATTCACCACTGGAAGTCTGTAACAAAATAGAGGGGTGAATATCATGTTTCTTGAATGAAACATTGATAAGATTTGGTTCTTCCTTTATTCATATACGCAGGGAAAATTGGCTCGTGATCTTCAGTGGAATTGACGGATTTAATGCTGAGCAGATACGGTTAAACTATGGGGAAATTAGATGTAATTTAATGCAGTGTAGTGGGTGAGAATGTGCCCCCTCAGACTCACCATTAAGTGTAATGGTAACTTGCTGGCCTCCAGAAGACCTAGTTCACATTTACACTGGGTGTTTATCACAGATCAATTCTACTTCAGTGGTATTCTCCTTTGAGTAGCATGTTAGCAAATCCCTTCAAATCTTCCTCCAAAAAGAAGTGTCATCTAGGGAGAGTGGGTTTTCCAAGAGGAGCAGCTTCGGTTTTATCTTGAGGTGGAAGTCAGCAGATGCTTCCTTGAATGCTGGTTCTAAATCAGTTTTAATGATTCTATTTCTGGTATTATTGGTCCAGATTTCCAGTCTTGCTTTTCACCATCCACAGCAGTTTCTCTGTTCTACAATAAATTCAAATCACACTCTTTATATCCAGCCCTCCAATCTGAATTGCTCACAAAAAAACTTCACAAAGACAGTGCATTAGCACTGGAATTTAAGCAAAAGAGAAAAAAAAAAAATCCACCGAAAGGAGAGAGGTTTTCAGACCTATTTAATGATTTATTTTTCCATCCCTGTAAGCAGGAAGCTTTTACAGGTCAGAAGATATATCTAAGGCAGTCCATGCAGCTGGATGTGGAAGAAGTATGACCTACAGGAGGCTGTATGCACTGAGATGTCTGTTTTATGGAAAGACAATGGGAAGGAGCTGAACTGTGAACATATGTGTTTTTTCACTGAGGAAAGGTACTTTTCACATCTCAAATTCTCCTTCTACTTTCTTGTCATACTTTCCCTGTTTTGAGTGCACGCTGAGCTTGGCTGAGCTGATGTCCTGCTGCTTTGTGAGTCTGGCAGTCAGGTTCTAATTAAAGGTTCCTAATAAGGGCAACCCAGACTGCATCACTGAGCTTTCCTGGTGGTGAAAGTGAGCTGGTGGACAGTGGGGAGTGTGATGCACACTATGTATTCCACATGGGAAAATGCTCTAGGGAATATATACATAGAGTGGAACCCAAGGCATTTTAGTCAATTTGTTGGAAAGAATACTGGGTGTGAGCACAGTGCAGTAGAAGCACATAAGGGCTGAATTTTGCATGAGTGTTATGCTGTACTGTATGTATTAATAAGCATCCTAAAAAGTCATCCTCTTGTTAATGTGCTGATGAAATCTGGTTCAATATAAGGTTCTGATTTACTCTGTGTGTATACGTCAGCGTGACGTATGTCATGGAGATTTCATGTCACAAAAGTGTATAGGAGCCAAATAGTAGAAGAACATCAGTAGCATCATAGTAGTGGAAAGGGAGAAGTAAAGAGTAAGTGGATTTAAACTATTTTACATATAATTTTACAGTCTACATCTCCACCATTCCTTCCTCTTTCCCCAAGGTTAGACAAAAAGTTCTGTTCTAGTGATGTTTTGTTGTACCTTATCACACAAAACAAATGTTTTTCCAAAAGCTTTCTTACATGAAGGCAATGAAGTAACTCTAATCTCTAATGTGTAGCCCAGGCTTACAGAAGGGCAAAGAGGACTCACTTTGGCTTGGATGGAATTTATGGTCTGCAAGCAGCTCACAGATAGGAAAAGGCAGCATGCTGTTTTCTGTAGGGTGTACAATCTGAAACAATTTTATCAGAACGGCTAGATAGAAATCTTAATAAGCTGGAGTTAAACAACCGTGTGTTTTTACCTTGGAGGCAAAAAAATAAAAGAAATAGTACATTTAAAATTCACCATATGCACAGTAACTTGCAGTTAGTAATTAAATTCTCACAACATCCTTTCACAGTGCCAAGCAGAGCATATTTGCTTAAGTTGGCCTGGTTGTCGAGTGTGAACCAAAATGATTTCTAACAGCAATCAAATACATTTTGAAATGTGCTCATAAAAATGCTAGCTCAGAGGCTCAAAGCAATAATGATTCATGTATTAGCAAATGAACCTGTCCTCCACAAGCTAGCCCCTGAAATGTAATAAGAGATCAGTCCAAGGAAAGAAAGAAGTGTATTTATTAAGATGCTGAGAGGTAATATTTTGTGATGGGAGTTTGGGGTGACATCTATTCAACATTTGTGGAACAGCCATGGATTGAGGTGTTGGACTGAACTCTGGAAGCCGGGCTCTATCAAGGATGCCTTTATCAGATCTATATCCACAGAGGAATTTAAGTAATGTAATTGCTAGGAACATCTCCATCCCTTGGTGGTACCCAAGGCAGGCTCTTTAATCCAAGTAGGAGCAAGGCTGGAATGCAGAGAAGATAGGTACAGCTGTCCTCTATCTCCTGTGCTGCAAGGATGCCTGCCAGCCAAACCACCCAGATGAGGCAGGAACAGAAGAGGCCTGTGTGTGACACTGAGCAGTTTTCATATAAAGAGCGATGCTACGTTCTACTATACCTTCTGGATGTGTCCAAAAAGCAGTCTGAAGGGACTGTGAATTTTAAAAAAAAATTTTAAAAATCTAGGAGCCTAACAACATGAGCAGTGGCTGGGCACCTCCTTTCTTTCTTGTTTTGACCGTGAAATGGAGTCAGATTTTCCCTCCTGTTATGCTCCCTCAAGTGCTCATCGTGCTGGTCCTAACACTCAGGGAGGTCTTGTGGGACTGGAGCTCTGGTCGTTAGTGAGACGCAGAACTGTGGGGTCTTGAGTGTTCAGGTTCTGCCATTATTTATTCCTGTGCTCTCAAGCAGAGGGCCAACAGTGAGAAAATGGGAACAAGAGAGGAGAAGTATGGAGACAGAATCAGTAAGGACTCGGGTATTTTATGGGAGCAGAAAAATCTTAAATAAGTATCTGTACAGGATCTCCACTCTGTGAATCAGAGATTATGGTCCATTTTATCCCACTGGTTTTAATTTTTTGCCAGAGGCCTCTCGGCTAACTGGCATTTAGTGAATTGAGGGATGAAGGAGATGACAATATGGCTTGCAGACTTGAGAGAGCCGTGACCTTTCCAAGCACAACCTATAAAATCTGCTGGTCTCACTTACGACAAATGACCAAATCTGGCCGCTGCAGGCAGAAACCAGCAACCCCACCACTGCCACCATCTGCAAAATCAATACCTCATTTAACCCAGATGCTGCTGTTTGCCTGCCCTGGGATTGGGAGCAAAGCTGAAAAACTGGGTTGTACCTCAAGAAAGGGGGGGCCATAGCTTGAACCTCACTCGGGGCAATATGAGTGTTCAGAAATCAGGCCTCCAGCAAGAGGCTGCCAAAAGCTTTCTCCTCACGATGGAGGAGCCCTGTATGTGGGCAGCAGGGTGCTGGGCAGCCCCTCCACCCCCGTGTCCTTCCCCAGGAGCAGGCCTTGGCTGGCTGGAGGTACAGCCACTGTGTCCCTGTGAGGGAGGCCTCAGTATGATATGGTGGGGCAGCTGCCCTCCCTGCAGATTTTTTCCTGAGAGGCTGGAAGAGAAATCCCATCTACACAGCCCAAAATGGGCAGCGTTGTTGGGCCATAACTCAGGCTGCCAGGCATTGCCTGGCCACAGCCACAGCGGGGCCTCTGAGGAGAGGCGAGCCGTGCTGTGGGGAACTGAGGCTCCCTGGAGCGGCTTACCAGTGTGGCCTGTCCCTTCCCTGGAGCACACCTAGAACAACTATGGCCACACAACTGCTTCTACCCAGTTCAGGATGCTTTTTTGTGAAGTGCCAGGCACTGTGTTATAGGGAGACAGAAAATCTGGGCACAGACTGGGTGCATTATAATGGCTGCTGCATGTTCTCTGTGGTGTGTAGGCCGGAGCAGTCTTAATACACCTCATGCACTGAATCCACTTTTCTAGCACGCAGATATATTTATTTTCTAAAAATCTGTGCGTGTCACTGTTCATAATGCTGGTTTAATGCCTTGTGTGTAATATCCCTTTTGTTCCCTTGTAGTCACATCCATGTTCTCATGGGTGCTATGGATGCAAAGCGACATTCAGTCAAAGCTTCAGAAAAAAGGAGAAAGAAAAATTCTTCTAAAAAAAAAACCCAAACAAACCAAACAACCAAAACAAACAATAGTTTCAAATGACAAGACCACAACCTGATACTGGCACAAACTGGTATTTTCTCACATGAGATGCTGCTGCAAGATCTGAGGCAGAGATTTAATCAGGAGTAGAGGCAGCCATCAGAGCAGGCTGTCATGTCTAGAAAACCTCAAATTATGCGCTAATTACCCACCTACACTGCCAGGGAATAAATAACTAATGACTGCTAAAAATTCTACTTGTAACAAGTTTGCAGGCTGTGGGGTTTTTTGGGGATGTGTTGGAGGTGCAATAATTAAGCAGTGTTTTTGTTCAGGAGTGACTGGGTGGGCTTTGAGTTCTGTGGCCTCTGGAGAAGTGGAGTCAAAGCTCAAGGCAGTCACCTCAGAGGGAGTGACTCTTGGTCATGGCCTACCTCCTGAAAGGTCTACATGTGGCCAGATACCTGCTCTTTTCTACTCTGCTTTCTTGCTGTGCAGCATTGCATTTAATCACAGGAAAAGAAAACAGTTTCAGGCAAACAGACTTTGTCCTCACTTTGTCCTTGCAAACAAAGGAAAATGCTGACAAGAAGATCCTTTGTGAGTGAAGACGTTAGAAGTATTGTTCAGAGTTGTAAATTTCCCGAGCTGTGATCAAACTAGATTATACCAATCCATGTGAGTGAAAAATAATGCCAGAAAATGTTTTAAAATGAATTGCTTTATCCCTCAGACCATCTCAGAGCGATGGCCTGTAAAAAAAAAAAAGAAAAACAACCCAGATATTTTAAGTCCAAAGGGCTTTCTTTTCAGAGTGCAGGATATCCTTCAAGTATGCTCAGTGACATCTCTCATAGTCTTAGTTATAACCTGTAAAAAGAGACTCTTCCCATGTTGAAGCTAGCTGACCCTCTTTGGCATGGCTATTGCAATTTTTAATGGCAATTCCATTTTCTGTAAAAACTGTCATTTTCAATGGCAAAGATGGTAAAAAATGTTTTTAAAATTCTTGTTAAAGACTTGTAAAAATACCACTTCTAATTGCAATTCTTTTCTTCATATAAAGTTAGTGCTCAGTGCCTAGAAAGCAGTGAAGTCACCTGAGAAGTGGCTGCCACATTTGCACAGTGAAGAGGAAGGAACATAGCTTGGATTCTTTGCCCGATTATTCCTGCTGCATTAATACACTGCACTGCGCTCCTCTGTTCCCTTGTCAAACCCTGAAGCAGATCTCATCAGCTATCACCTTCCACCAGTCAAGGACAAAGGTTAAATCCCAGAATGGGTGTGTGGGCCCACATGAACTTGACCCTTTGCAGTACACCTTGTCCTCAGAGAACAGCAGCATTATCCCCTTGCTCCTGAGGGATAGAACAGTTCTTAGTATTGGTTCAGCAGTTTCTCTTGGTGAGTTTATGATGATGGCAGAGTTTCATAATCAACTGTAACGGCATACTCAGTCTAAGCTCGGGAGCTCTTTATTGTTCAATAATACCTTCTTGTTTGTAAATACACCTGAGGTACCCTATTGCTACAGAATGTTGATTTGCTTGCATTAGTAATCTCTCTTTTCTTCTGAGACTGAAAACTAAACCTAAGTCAGGATTAGCATGTCCAAAGATGATTTTTAATTAAATAATTGAGGTGTCTCAGGTGAGATGAATTTAGTCTATCATTGTCTCTTTAGCTTTAAATGGCGACCTGTTTATAAGGAATTTGAGAAAGCAGTAGATGTAGGTAGCTCTGTTGTTACAGCTTTGAGTGGATGCTGAAATTATATTTTTATTGTTAATATTTGTGGTTTTAAGAATTGGTCTAAGTGTTTAGCATGCCATTAGCAAAAGGTTTGAGTCAAAGTTTTTTAAAATTGCAAAACTTACAAGCTTTAAACTTAAAAAAAAATAATAATTTAGGGTGTTGAAGCCAAACACATGAAACTCATAGAAAAAAATGCAGCACTTGGTTTGGAAAGGAAAAAAAAAAACAACCTGCCAAAACATCATCATCTTAAGTCTGTCAGACCTATGCAAAAAAAGTCAGACTGGAATGTCCAATAAAAACAACACACATCTATAAAATATCTTTGTATCCTTGAGTCTGTTTGTTTTTTTTTCTTTCTTTCTTTGGCAGGAGAAAGCAACAACAAAATTTTGCTTACTTTTTGGATTTGTAGAGATCTTTTTCTTGAACAAAATTATTTTGGCAGTACTTCCAAAATGAGCTTCTAGTTGTTTATATATATGTTTTATATTTGGATAGGAAACTTCAATGACTGAATTGTTTGACATGTGAAGAAGTTACCACCTACACATTTAGAAAAATATTTTTCACAAGACCTGCAGCACTTCTCTCTTTGAACTCTAAGCATATACTGTGCTGCCCTGTGCCCTTGTGTGACTAATAATGTTACAGCTCAGCTGGATTGTCTGTTTGGGTCATGTTAGTATTACTGGTGTCCTTCAGTGATGGTGGCCTTTGGCTTCTATTGGAGAAGGTCCCTTTATATCAGTCAGAATCTTATTGATGATGACATACATTCAAAGAGCAAAAAAAAAGAACCACGAAAGCTACTATTTCAGCTGGGGTGTGCACCTTTTTCTGGTATTAAGGACAAGAATGCTAACGACAAGCAATGTATCATTGCATTCTCTGTACCAGAATGTGCCCAAGCAGCTGTTAGGAAGGGATTGTAAAGAGGAGAAGATGTGCCCTTAACTTTGCATATATGCAAGATAAGAAAGGAATGACATAGAGAGATGTGAAGTACGTTGGTTTTTTGCTTGTTAGCTGAGCAAAGCGCAAGATACGACTGCCTTCTTGTTTTCAGCAGTTCTTAGGCCTCCAACACAGGAGACAGATAAGCTGTCAGAAGTGAAACTCGAAGGCATAAACCTCAAGCACATCATGTTGTGACTGTTGTGCTTAAATGAATAGACTGCACTTAATTGCTTGGCTGTAGACTGAGGGGAAGATGCCTTAGTTTGTCTAGCAGTAAAATATTTCCACAGGGGCAAAATGCATTACCTGGAGTGCCTGCTTCATACTGTGCAACTGTTCTTCATCTTGAAATCCCAGGTTTCTGTGGATTTAACCCACTGCTGGATCTACAGCCTTATCTGGAATGGATGTTTCTGTAGGGTAATTTAGGCAGTCGATGATTTTGTTGCCTTAGCTGTACAGAGATGAGTACATGGTGAATCTAAAGGGCCTCCATCTCCTGCTGGACGTCATCTCTCTCATTTTAACATCAAAGCATAGTGTTTCTCCATGCTGATATGAGTGGAACAGCCATTGATTGAAATAATTTTGGTTTAATTAAACAAGAGATTGAAGTCCATCCCTCATTATCTTTCTTACAGCTTTTAAAATAAGGAGCCCTTCTTCATGGGATTCCATACAGGCTACTGAGAGCTACGTAAGATTATTTGTTCTTTATGTGTAAATGTGGTGTGCTTCTCCTCAGGCTCAGGGACAAAAGGCTGTATCAGTCAGAATTGTGGAAGCATGAGCCCAAGGAACCATAGTGTGATCAGTGTGGCCCAGCGTGCTGTATGGGTGTGTGAGACTTTTCTCTGCATCACTGTTATTCGGGTTTTTTTAAGCATTTGAAATGTCTGCTTGCTCCTTTTTAAATGTAGGAAAAGTAGCAATTTTTGCATTCCAGGAGTTCTGTGTTTGTTTTGCTCAGGTGCAAGGGCTGCTGGCAATAAGGGGAAGTATGAAAAGAACTGTGAAATTAATTGAATTGACACTTCAAGAGAATACCTGTATCGTTGCAATCCTCAAAGCAGCAGCATAAAGCAGATTTATGACATTTCGTCAAATGTTATTTCTTCATGAGCAAAGGAAATCTAGAGGGTTTGCTAAACTCTGAAACCTGGGGGTTTAGTTTGATACAGATTTTGGGGGTGAGAGATAGTGTTTGTTGAACTGCATGAAGCTTGGACATATTTCTCCTTTCCTGTAGCTGTCAAATAAACTGCTCCTGGATGGCATTTTTATTAATGAATTATCATTAAGACTAGAATTATAAATCTGACATACCTTGTTTGTGTGATTACTTTTGAGAAGTACAGAGCATGCTATGAAACCCATACAAATTAATTCCAGCTCTTTAAGGATCCCAGGCGTTATTAATTAAATGTGAAGGATATTTATTTCATATAGTCTCTGCTTTGGTATTTTCATCTTCTTTCCTCATTCTTCCTTCCCTCTGTTTTTAATTTATAGTAATTACCTGGAGCTGGTGAATTTTGTTAGCACCAAGACTAAATCTGTCTGAGTTTGAGGAAGAGTGGAAGTAAGGAAAGAATGACAAATAGAAATTAAGCAGATTAACGTAGCTAGGAAAGACTATTCCTAACTTGCAAGTATGGTTTAGGTGGGGATTTTTTTATTGTTTGGATTTGTGTTGGTCGGGTTTTTTCTTTTTTTAATACTAGCTCTTAAACATTGTTATCGTTTCCTACAAAAGCAGTCTTAACATTGAAATTTAGAATGCTCTTGCTTAGGGGTAAACAATCTCTGTTGAATGAAACTCGCACCAGTGCAGGGGAATTAGTGCAAGAGTTCAGACCTCCAAAGCAAGGAAGTGGAAGCAAATGGGTGGCCAGTGGCCTTATGTGGAAGGGTGAATTTTATCCATGCTTCATGTATTTGGAGACCTGGATTTGTTCTATGAAGTAATGAGAAAAATGGCCCATGTGGGAAAACATTATTGATTGCCTCCCCTGCCCTTCGGTGATAAATATTGTGTGACTATCAGCTCATCCTTTGAATTAAAGGAACAATCCAATATCCATTCTGTTTTTCCACACTGTGTGCCAGTATGACAAGCTCTTTCCTAGTCTTCATAAAAAAAAAAATAAAAAATCCAGTGATGTTTCTTCTGCATGCTGGATGACAAATAAGAGAGTAATGCCTTCCACAGGAAATCTCTTGTGACAGCAGAGAACATTTCAAAACCATTAATTTAGGACAGAATTTTGTACGCTGAATGTGTTCTCATCCTTAGGATCCCCAGGTCACTTCCTGAGAAATGTAAGATATGAACACCTGGAAATGTTTATTTTGTCTGCTTGCATGTTTGCAAAAATTCTCACCTGCAGGCACACTCTCAGAGCTTTTCAGAAATATATGGGCAGAACAAAAGCAAAACTCATGCTTCCAAACCCCAGCTCTAAGCTGCAAGCTTTTTTTCCTTTAGAAAAGTCTAAAGGATCTTGATAATCTCAAAGAGCAAAATCAATGCAATTAAAGTTAATTTTTCCTTCCCCAGAGTATAGGCCAGCTGCTTAATCTTAAACCAAGTATTTCTTTCTTCCACTACCCCCTCTGTAATTCCACAAGCCAGTATGAACAATCCAGATTTTATACTTAAACAATATGCCATAAAATTTGTCAATGATTTCCACACCCTGAAGCTCAAACAGCTGAAAATGAATAGGGCACTGACAGGTTTGTGGGTTTTTTTTAAACTCACCATCTCACAATTTCAATTCAAATATAACTTTCATGTTATATTTGAGCTGTGCTTGTAAACGTTCCCCTGTGGGTTTCTTTGGGCAGAGGACCTGTTTGACCTCTGCCTGGCCCAGCTTTGATACTCAGCTGCGACCCCCATAGATTTTCCTTTTATTCTTCCATCTCCTGAGTTGCACTGCATGTTATTATGCCATTCTGGCCAGGTTCTTAATACCATCTGTATTGATTTCTGGGAAATAAATGTCAGACATGGTCCGTATGTCACTGTGATCGAGCACTTCTCCACTTGCTGGTTAGCTCAGGTGAACAACAGAGCTGGGAAGAGTGTGATAGCAGCACACCGTTTCGGTGGCCGGGTCTTTCCCTAGGAGAGACACTAGTCGCATGTGTGAGCGATCAAACCTTATACAAAGAACTTTAAGAGAGTTTGAATAGGTAGTGGCTGATGGAAGGCTACTGGGGAGTTGTGGGTAGGTGGTACTGTTTACAGCTGCATATGGCAGATAGATAGTTGCTCACCCAGCACCCACTATCCTTCACTGTGGTCTGCTTGCACTGGTCCAGCTGATGAGATGTGATTCATTTCTTGTAAATCAGCCCAAGGAGAAAGGAGCTCAAAATGTATTTGATGCATCAGTCTTCCTTTCTTCAGCTCATTATAGCAGAATTTTAATAAAACAGAAATATTCAGAGTCCCTTTTCCCACCGTTCTGAATTGGCTGGTTTGGAAGCGCTGAACGACTGCAGCTAGGACTGCAGACCCTTCGTCGTGGAATACAGCAGCTGAGAGCAGCTAAGCACATGTTGCGCTGGTGTAGCTGGTTCAGTTTATGGCAACTCCACGCTATCTTCTAATTTCATGTCCACTCATCAGCTTCTGTTCATGCCATTAGACTGGTTCTCAAGCTACCAGACAGCCTGAACTCCTGTAGAAAAATCCTCCTGTAACCTTTGTTCTGCTACTTTTTCCCACTATACATCAACAGTAAAGTGGGGGAAAAGCATATATTTTGTAAATCAGTTTCAAGACTTTGGTATAAAAATGTGAAAGATAAAACATTCACATAAAATGCTGTGCTGTGAGCTTCTGGGGGCTGGGGGGAATCATGCCATACATTCATTATACATATGTTCTTTCATTTGGTAATTAGAATACAAATATACAGAGATAACAGCAAGGGAAAATATTTTAGCTGTGTTAAATCCCAATGTGGTGTTTGACAAGGACAAGGACTCAGCATTACCAGATGAATTTTTAACAGCAAAATATCATTTTGGGAAATGTTAATTGAAAGAGAGGACTGTAATTCTAATCTTGGGTTAGTTGTATCATTTTTTTCTTGTCAAGAGTTTGTAAGTAAGAAAATACTGTGTTTCCCTCTTATGCCATGGAAAAATAAATAATTTAGAAGCTTAAAAATAAATTTGATTTCACTTAACCTAAGTATTTCTTTTCTCCTGAAACTGTTTTGCAAAGTATAGTATGACTGAGCAGAATCTCTGCTCTGGTTTTTTGCAGCTCTCATCTGTTCTTGGTTGTGTTTTGGAATGGCTCTAATGAAAGAGTAGCATGAGTGCTGATAAAGCACTCATTGCTCACCTTAGTCAGGTTTTGTATTTTTGTTTTTCCTTCAAGGTCAGCGTTTCATTATGCAACCCTGTTTTAATTGTTACCTTTAAAATTCTTAAACCATGAAGTGTGACTGAAAGAATTTGAGGATGTTTTTCTTTTGTTGTTTCTTTTTCAAGTGCTTCAAATATTTAGTACCATTTTCTTTGCAGTCCTTCTGGTATCCAGTAAATAATGGAAAAAATCTGCCTTAAAATACTCAAGAGGTTCTAGCCTTGCCAAAAGACACAGTTCACTGCAAGATTTTCTTCAGGAGAAAAATTGGATTATTTAGTTTAAATTAATGCACCTGATGCCTGTCATACAGACCCTTGCCAAAATTCAGCATACTCACTTGATGTACAAGATGCGTGTGAGCCAGAGGACCTGATTATTAAGTAAGAATTTGTCTATAGCTTCAGTCTTCCAGTCTTCAACATTTTTCTGGCATAATACTTGCGCATGAATATACCTTAATTTGAGAAAGGGTTCTTTAAATTGTGGCTTTTAGTATCTTTGAAATCAGCTTAAAAACAATAAAAGAAATGCAGAGACTGTTACCACCTGAAATGTTCTTCTATTTCCTCAAAATTAAAGGTTCTGGATTAAACAGACATTAAGTGGTATAAATCAAGACCTACCTTAAGCCAGCAAAAATATACCAGCTGAATAGCCTCTGCTCTCTGTAGCACTTTGGGGAGGGGGGGAGGGGAGAAAGAAAGAAAAAAAAGCTAGTAAATTGAATTTTGGTTCATGTATACCTGTCAACAGTTTGTTGAAGGGCAGAACTGAGATGATGGAGGGAGAACTGTAGGATTTTTCCACTCTAAAGGACTGTGTTGATTAAATGATATATCATTGTATTTAAACAAAATATGTGGAAGTGAATATATTCAGATAGTCTTTCACTTTGTCAAGCATTCCCAAGATGGTTATTCCAGGACACATTTTTGTGCCTAAGCTCTACTCCTGAGAGAAAAGTAGAGGAAGAATATGAAAAACCAAAAGCAGAGAAAAACTTGGAGAAGCAAATGATTCCACATTTGCCGGAACAAAAGATTGTACCTTGCCTTCACATTTGGCAGTACCCAGTTAGGCTCCAAACAGCCTGTTCAGTGGTTGATTAGCTTTATTTGCTGCTTCCATCAACAAAGTATTTGCAGTCACTGGTTGGTTCATTTAAATTGGTTTAAGGTAAGTGTTTAGGAAAGACTAAGGCCAGGACAAAAGTATGACTATTTCTCTGAGTAATCAAACTTTGCACACTTGTTACAGCAAAGTGCCATTCCCAGTCCTTCAAACCCACGCATCATTGCTGTCACATGCTACACAAATCGTGCTCTTTGGCCCATATCCTTTGCCACTGCCACAGCAGCAACCTATAGGACCACACACACACAAATTCCCGTAGCAGGACATCAAAAGCAGTCCTTGGCTATTGTATTGGCTGTTGCATTTGCAGTCGTAAACAGCAAGAAGCATTTATAGTTAATAATTGTATTTTATTGTGAGCCTAGCAGTTACAAAGACAGACTGTTTCTCCAATACTGCCAATTCTATTCCATCTAATGAGAATGTATTGCCATGGCAACCAATGGCATTAGTATTTTTTAAAAAAAGTAATTAAACTCTCTAAGTCAATTTGCCCTTACTTGTCAGATTAGGATATAGAATGTTGTTTATTGCATTCTACTGAAACAATGTGGTAGCTGGGAGGGCCAGCAGGGTTGGAGCTACCTGAGGAGATATCAACTCTGTAAGCCTTTTTGTTAATAAATTACTCTTTTTCTAATATGTAGCAGGTGTGGGAAGGCTCAGTGATCACTTATGAATGCCTCCATTTCGACTGGATCAGTAGGGTGTTTGCTAAATGGGAACATGTGGTTAAATACAAAGACTTTGCTTTGTGACTAGATGGATATATGAAAGAGCAGGATGCTCAGATGCTATGGAGACATATATGTGTGAGCATGGTATGAAAAACAATATCTTTGCCAGAACTGTTAGTGGAACGAATCAGATGCCCCTCATTCAAACTCTGGTTTGGTGCTGTCAGATTTATTTACCAGCCCTCATATGCTATTCAACATGACGTTTGTTTCCAAGACACATAATACCCTAAGAACGTAATGGAGGGAAGGAACCAAGCCTGGTCAACTCTTGTAAAACACAGCGATCTGAAAAGTACCCGGTTCCCTTTTCTGTAGCATGAAGCACAAGAATTATTTACCACTGAGAGCATTCTCTGCTCAGAGATGACTTTGGGGAAACCCAGAACATATGGGCCAGCGACACAGCACGATGGAGGAGAGAGGCCCTTTTCATGCCGCTTTCGATTCTGCTTGAATTTCCTGAAGTCACTGTGTGCTTTTCCCCATCCCTGTCAAACCACATCTTAAAAACTACAGCTGTCAGTCATCAGATCCTAAGTTTATTTTAGCTACACTCTACTTGTGCCCGTTAGCTTGAAAGAGAATGAGTCTCTGGCAGAAAAAGCAAAGAAAAGCCTCATAGGTGTTTTCATTTTTAACTGTGAAAAAGCTCTGCTTGAGCATCAGAGACAGAAGCAACAACACAAGAAGCTGCAGAAAGTTTAAAGCATTCATTTTTTATTGGTTCTGCTCTTTGCTATTCCATTTAATTAATATGAAAGAAGGTATAAAGAGATCTTTGTAGAATATTTGATATCTTGTTTTCTCTAGTACAACAGAAGATCCATACAAATGACTTTTTTTGCCTTTGGTGGCTGAAACGGGGAACAGTTTTTCTTTCAGATTTGCCTGAATGCCATATTTCAGTTTTTCATACCAAAATGAAGCTGGAGACAAGTAGTCTTGTTTTAGAAGGAATTTTGTTATTGTTGTGACTTCTTAACATAGCTCTGAATTTACCTGTTAAAAATTACAAAGCGCGCTTATTTTTCCTTAATGTGCACATTTTTCCTGTCACCTAATGAATAACTTTTACCTGTCCACATCTTATGATATTTTTGTTTTCGGTGAATTTCAGTTAGAATAGAGAAGTCCTATTGTATTTGGGGAGATTGAGAGAGTAGCCTAAAAATACACTTCTGAATTCTTCATGTTTGTACTGAGTTCCTATCGTACCGTATGTCTAAAGCTTATTTGTATGTCCCCAACCTACGTGTTACTTCCTTCTCCCCTCTTCATGTGTGCTGATACAGGACACGTGACAGGGCTCTTTCCAGTAGTTATTGTCTTTGAACTTGTCTCTTTCCTGAGAGTCTCACTGAGTGTCCTACTTGAAACCACGAGAAATGTGTGAAAGCGTAATCAGGTCAATCTGCTCAATGCAGGTGCTTTTATAATTTACTGTAGTGAATATGGAGCATTTTCATGATGACGTTCCCTCTGACAAGCCAGAGCCTACAAATTGTCTTCAAAGCTTCCTGAGCAGATGAGTAATGAAACAGGAGAGTAGCTTGCCACCGCATCTTATTTTCTTCCTTCTCTCAAAAGCCTGGTTAGCTGATAAGAAAGCAAGAGAGCATTTCTCATGCAGGCTTTTCTTTCCCAAAACAAAGCAGCTCACCTCTACACCGACTCAAACCCTTTGGGGAGTTAGGGAAAGGCTTTGCAACAGTTTAATCATGCTTGTGCTTGTAGCAAGACTGGAAGAAGGATTCTGGCACCGTCAACACATCCTTGTTTATCCCTCAGCTATTAAAATGCGGAAAGATATAAGAAGAAAGCAATAATGATAGGAGTCACAGATATAAAAAGACGTAGATAAAGAGTGAAATGTAGTGTCATTTGACAGCAGCGAGGAAAATCCTGAGAAATCTATCAAATCTGTGCTTGTGGTGTTAGAAAGGCAGAGCGACCTGTTAGGAAGGCACCGAGCGTGAACTCTTTTATGCAAAGGCTACAGTAATGAATTCCAATCTTGCCTGAGAGCAATTTTTAAGATAAGTACAAAGGAGAGTTTGGAGTATTGATTATTTTTTTTTAAATACAATAAATCAGAATGAGTTGTTAAAAATTAGTGTTGCCTGGAACAGTTCACATTAAATCAGTGCACAGGTAAAGAGGGGCAGGCACAAGGGGGAGTATAGCAGAATTGGATGTTGTATCTTGGAATCACAGCTCAGCAGGGTCACTCCTCCTTCCATTCAGTTCCCTTTCCCCTGCCTCCTTCGCTGTAGTAACCTCTGTAGATAGAGCTCCAATTAATAAAATTTACCTTTATGTATGCATTATCATAATACAAAGGCTCAAGGGGCACACAATCCCTTCATGCCTGAGCAAATTTAAAACTCATGATTCTCCTGGGATCCTTGCTGGGAAATAGAGAAAGGGAATAAAGGGCATTCTTACATTTCTGCTGAATGATGGCTACTCTTTGCAAAGTGCTCTGAAGCTTGTTAGATTCTGAACATTTATGGGAACCTTATTGCTATTAGATCCCGTGAAATGACTATAATTAAGAATGCTGGTTCCTTTTACATGGAAGATCTGCGCTGTGTGTTAAATCATTTTCTTGGAAGAGCCTGGGAGAAATTAGAAATCTGATTGATGCAATGAGAGGAAATGACCAGAAATATTTAAATTGCCAATATCTTTTAATGGCAAATACTGTGAGTGCCAGGTCTGAATGCACATGTACACTGCCCCATGTTTTATCACTGAGACATGACTGTATGCTAATAATAACTGTTATTAATAATTCTGCTTTTTTTGTGTTTGGTCTGTTGTGTGTCTAGAAGGCTTGGGCCCATCATAGCTTGTGCTGTAAAGAGTATTTATAGAAAAGTAGCTGCCCCCCAAAAAATGTTAAAATCTCTAAGGTATGTAATGACAGAGTCAGTTAAAGAGATGGGGTGATGGAGAAGTCAATAGCCTAGTAATGCAATTATAGCAGAGTTATAATGAGTGGTCAAAGCACTTCAGCCTCCTAACCACTGTCAAGTGGTCTTCAGTTTGCCAAAAAAACAACTGTAAGCCAAGATTTAAACAGTATCCTAGTGGTATTGGAGGATTTTTACGAGTGCACCTACCACATGCACATTCAATACAAGTTGTCCAGTAACTGGATTTAATAATGCTTTGTAGAACTGCGATTTTCATTAACAATCACTTCGGAGTGCTAAAAGGGACACATGACAGGATGAGCATGTTAAATAGGAAGATCTTTACTATTCGACCTTCTGAATGTAGAATATTGTGACTTCCAAATTATATTCCTCGTAGAGTAAGCATAGCCAAGTAATGTCTAGGGACTGGGAGGAGCCTAAAGGAGCATGATTTGCTTACGCACGATGCTGAGTCTCTAACTACAAGGAAACCCTCTTGTGTCAAAAGAGAATCATGGATCACTAAGGCAGGTTCACAACAGATAGAATGAAGTGCTTACCTGAAAACTTTCCACTTTGATCTAAACCCTTGCACACATACAAGGCATCGGTTCTTCATTTGTAATCACATGTTGAGTGAGAAGCCAGCCACAGATTTTCAGTGCAGTTTTTATTTTGTTCTGTGTTTCATCTATTTTTGTATGAGTTTATTTATAAAAGTCCCAAGTGAGAGTGTGGGAGGGTATTTCTTCTTGGCTTGATAGCCTGACTTCATGAAAGATTTTTGTCTCAATAATTTTGAAAAAAGAGGTTGTACAAGGTCCCCCTTCACAATCCCAAAACATTCCTAGAAAGGCAAGGTTATTCCTTAGTGACTTTATGTACACGTTTGCTTTTAGCAATACCAGATAAATTCCCATAGGGACAAATTTAATTAAGATGACAATTGTTAAGTGATGTGGTTAGTAGCTAGTAGATAAATAAAATGAACCCAAATTTATTTGTTATTTGTTCTCCATCTTTAATTACACAATAGTAATTTCATAATTGAATATAAGTACTTAAGTATTCTAATGCAAATTGACCAATTTATAGTTCTTCAATGAGTAAATTATTACAAATCAGGTACCCATGATATCAACATTATTAACTTGCAGCTAATTTATCTTTATAATAATTTAACTAATTTTTATTTATTCCAGAACTAGATATCTTTTTATTTGGGATGGTTGAACATTAAAAACTTGGATGGCTTCATAGAAATAAATTCTCTACTTTGTTTTCTTTTCTTTTTAATTAAAAACAAAAATCAGACAAGAAGACAGAGAATCCAGAAAGGATACAAATCATAGCAGCAGGCCAGATTCCGCTGCAGTTTTAATAAAGTGCAAACAAGTGAAATGCAGATGAGAAGAACGTTGCTAAGTATCTGAAAAGGAACACAAAATGACCTATCTGTTAAGAACTCCTTATTTAACAACTAAAGAGAGGAATGGTCCTCGATAAGAAGGCATTTTAATTAGAAAAACTACTTATGGTTTAAAAGAATATTTTAGCAAACTTGTGCACTGCTTCAAAATATGCTTATTTCACTTTAAAATACTATCAAACAAAAATTTACTGGAGAAACTCCTGCAGACAAGTCTTTAACGGCAGTAGACAAGTCAAGAGCTGCACATAGCAAACCCTGTGTCGGGACTCTGAAAAGCCAGTAAACCAGGAGTTAACTTCCAACAGAAGGTCAACTTCTCTGCTAGTTAGAAGGAGGAGATTGGACAAGCTACAGGTACCAGGGATTTTGATTGGAAACAGGTGGAAATGTAGCTTCTGGTAAATTGGTGGCTAATTAACTGCAATTAGCATGTGATAAACAGGTGCCCTTAGCCATAGGTAAAGATGTGGTGGAGAGAGGGTGCTTTTGCTGCTCCGTGGTGTTTAGGGCTGTTAAGAGCTCAGCGAAGGCTTCTGAAATTACGGAGAAAGGTAATTTATTTTTGTTCAGTTGTTGCTGTTCTTAAGAACTTTGTTAACTTCGCCCCATGTAAGTAAAATAATTTCATGTGAAGTACTTCCTAGAGTGAAAAAAACTGAAGGTTGTTGACTGTTTTTGAGAGAACTTTGTCAGCTACTTAGAAGGGTGAATTGTAGTTCTAATATAGGGAAAGCCACGCAGATAAATGAGTTCATAAGGGCTATAACCATTTTATTTCCTTTTATGATTGTTTTGCCTATTCTTTTGTTTTGCTTTTTATGGGTTTGCTTTCACAATTCATGTTCTTAGCAACTGATTCTGCACCAAATTAATCCAGTGCGTTTGTTGGGGGAGAGGGGGTGGAAGCTGTTCATTGTCTAAGGATCTATAAGTCTCATGGTAAAATAAGTCTATTTTGATAATAAAGATACCAAGAAGTTACACAGTATTTATGTGCTGTGGTATACTTTAAAAATTATGTGTGGTTATGGGGTAATCCTTGATGCATGAGTATTGTGCTTGATCATTGTCATGTGAAGCCTTTCAGGAACAAAAAAAAACCAGCAGTAAAAAGCTTTGTAAATCCTGGTATCTTGTTGTCCATGTAGTCTCTAATTTTCACTATTTTACAGTCTTCAGAAAAGCCTTCCTTGCAGGTTGGTGTAACTTAAGAGGAGTCAGATCTGAGTTTCCAAAGGAATTAAGCAGGAATTGCTTTCCCTGTTCCTGAAATCTCCTTGTTAGAAGGAGACAATAACTTGACATCTTCCTTCTTTTATACTCTTACAGTTACATGTGGTAACATTCTGCTAAATGGTTTGAACAAAACAATTCTGAGGCTCTAGAGCACAAATCTATCAATCTATCATCGGCTGACTGGTAGATGTAGATCACTGATGTGAGATCACATGGTGCTTTTTTACTCCCTTGCTGCGATGACTCAAAATCGTCTTAGCTTGCTCTTTCTTGAGTGTCGGAACACATCACAAGAGTCTTCCCTAACAAAAATCCCTGTCATATGATTGCTCAATTATACTTGTCTGTACTAAGTCTACAATGACTAATCCAACAGAAGCTTGGAATGGGATTGTGAATGCTTCTGCAGTTATTAGCTGTGTTTATAATACCCTTACATTTTAACTTTCAGAGTTAAAATATGTTCGTTTCTGGCATGTTTTTTTGACAGTTACAAATAAGCACTAGGCACAGTGGGGATTCAGAGCTTACTTGAAAGGGTTTTACCCAAGGTTAGAAATTTAGGTTACCATCAAAGGCAGCTAATTGGATCGCAGGGCTTGTTTCCTGGTTAAGAAGCATCAGATGTGCAAATCCTCCCATTGTTATACTTGCCATGTACTAACATTTACAGCTTTTACCTGAAAACACCAGCCAATTGCATGCATATAAAATCTTTCCTTTTGCAGTATACTGGAGAGAAAATGATGGCTAATAGCTGATTAGGGTAACAAATGTACAGGAGCTGTAAAACTCAGCTTCTACTTTGTCTGGGTATTCTAAATGAAGGGTTTAATTTGAAAACATTGTTACAAATCTGGCTGGACTTTAACTCTCACTAACCTCTGGCTCCTTGAGTTTCTGCTAATGAGGTGCTATTTATCAAACTCTACTCTGAGCTACGCTTTCCTTAAAATGGTTCTGCTGGCAATATAATCATTTGATTTCTAAGACTGTCACCTTTGCAATCTCTGATCATTAGAATTATCCTCTTGTCAGTTGCTTTCAATTTACAGTTAAAATAGAATTTCTGTCTTCACAATGGATATGTGTTGGCTTAACCCAGGATGCCCTAACCAACAATTTGAGTGTATGCCCTTTTTTTTTATCCTATGTGAGAATGAAATGTATCTCGAAGAGAAAGATCATAGGAATATACTATAAATTGGGAATTTTCTGAAGATGATAATGCTGTGACTTTACATGAAAGTACCAACAACATGTAGAGCAGGATGATGGGAAGTGAGTTCTAAGCATCTCCCAGAAACATGGGTTGTTAATTAGTCTTCTGTTAAATCAGCACATCTATAGTATAGTGAAGAAGCACTGGAAATTTATTAATTTATCAGTTCCCAGTGCTTCTGTTAGCAAGGTACAGCAAAAAAAAAAAAGTGTTTTTTAACTGTTAGAGGAGTGAGATTCTCAATCAGCCTTACAATGCCTACAGCAGGGCAAACAATCTAAGTGTTTGTAAGCTGTGTTAATGCGTGAAGCTTTTGTGATGTATTAGCAACACCAGCATAGGCTTAGACTTGATTCAGGAGGCTGCCTCTCTATAGCTGTTACATTCCTCTTGTTTAGCCCCATTCTGCCTACAGTGTGGGGCAAGCAGAAAGGTGAAGTGAGTCAATGAAGCCCAGACAGCTGTTACTGAAGAGGGTAAATTAGAACTTCATCTGGCATTTGTGCTCCACCCGCAGGTTCCGGAGAGTTTAGCCAGGTTCTGTAAGCTTGGAGTGTCACAGCTGCTGTTTTCCTGCACAGGTTGGGGGAAATAGATCTTGTGTTTTTTCCTGGGGTTGTATGGGCTTGTCTTTTGGTTTCACATGTCTTCCATACTTTCTGGTGAAATGGCAGAAATCGTGGAAAGGATCAGTATTTTACAGGAAAGAAAAAGGCAATTACAAAAAGAAAGGAATTACTCAAGTCTCTTACCACACATGATCATTGACCACATTTTTGTTCTCTGCAGTTGAACTGAGCTGATAAACCACCAACCTTTTCATCCTTGTCAATGCCAAAAAGTCAAACTCTTCTGGAATGGAGGGAGTTGATATTTTCAATACCACAGCCTGTTCTGCTGTGAATGTTTCACTGTGACCTTAGTACCAATGTCCCTGAAGCATTACTTTGTCGTGAACACAGTCTGGACTGTGGGCAGATTTTCTTAAACAGACAATACAAAATCAAAGCCACAACTTCATCATGATCAAGCCAGAAGGATTTAGGGAGCTGCTGTCTCTCACTCTCTGTTGTTACCTTTCATCTAAAGATTGCAGTTTATGGGAGAGCTGTTTGGCTCTTTCCTTTTATGCTCAGCTAGGTTAGTTTTGATCTCTGAAGCTAATCTGTGACATTTCATTTCAGTGATACCACCATCTCTGCAAATTGAGGTTGTTGGCACTGTCTGCGAAGAGGTAGACTCCTGGCACCGCAGGCATCTTGTGAGACGCTGCTCCCCAGAGAAAAAGACAAGCTGCTGGAGTTCAGTGCAAATTGGAAGGGAAGTGGGTAAGCAAACTGAGGTCAATTGACTGACCATTCTCCTTTGTGTCTGTAGGCAGAAGTCTGTGTTCAAGGATAGAAGAGGTTTGAAACTCTTACACTGAGAATTGTGTGCTTGTTGCAAGTCTTAGTATCCCTTTGCTAATTTATCTTCACACTTTACTTTCTTCGGTAATAGTTGGTGTGATGCTAAAGGTGATATAGTACACTATTTGTGATTGTAGCTTAGTGTAAATGAGAGTAATGATAACATAATAATGATAATGGTCTCATACTGCAGATCTGTCTCTAGGCAGTGGAAGTAGGATGGTAATTCCTTGTCAGTTAATGAAGGGAAAAAAAAAAAAAGTTGCTTGGGATCTGCAAATAGTAAAGAGTCTAGTAAAGAGTTGAGGAAAATGGCTGTAAAAATCTTCTAAGAAATCTGATACAATATGTTTAAGATCTGCCAAATATGTTTTGAGGAACAGTAAAGACAGTTGTATTTAACCAGGTATTAGCATGATCTGTGGAAACAGATGTTCTCCCTCAAGGAAAATGATGAAGCATTAATTACAGGTAGAGATGAGTTGAAACAAGGATTGGAAACCTGCTGCTACTGGAGCCTTTTTTTCTTTTGGTAGAGCTGATTTATTGTAGCTAACTGTGGCATACAAGTTCTAATGAAGATGAACCTTGAAACCAGACAGGTAAATGTATTTTTCTATGGCCCGACCTGATACGTTCAATTTACATCATGTTGGAAATTAAGCTTGATATGAATAGCAGTGGTAATGAGCAGTCTGCCCTATGACTTCAATGGAAGCAGCTGATGGTGATAACTGTCTTACAAATGCCAGAGATGCTTACCCCCACTTAGAGCAAATGACTTCCTGGACCACATCAGTTACAGCATGATGGAGATGCAGTGTCCTACTTGAATTTATTCATTTTCATTTAGGTGATTAAATGTTGCTGCCTGGGGTAACTGTAAAGCAGAAGAATTGCCTTAACTAATACTCAATAGGTCAATTTATGGTTGAGCTTTCTTAGTCCGGAAAAGGCAGTCAATAGAAGCAGGAATACTCACTCCTGTGTATTGAAGCACAAGAAGTGGGCAGTGTGTGTGTATAAAGAACACTGTGTAAATGAGAGGTGGCACTCAAAGCAAAACAGCTACATCTTTCTGGTAGCCAAATCTAGGTATGAAAATGTAGAAAATGAGAATTAGTCTTTGAAAGCTTTTCATCTCTTTAATTGGTATACAGTAGCAAACTCTGTTGCTGATGTAGTTCAGATTTTTAAAAATTGCTGATTTGCTTAATTGCGTGCTTAAGCTGTTGTTATCTCTCTAGAAAGCACAACTGAAAGTCTGAGGTTTTTCTTTGCTTTTGTTCTACCTGGCACTGTGCTGTGATACTCAGAGGAACCTGAGTGTTGCTTTCAGAGCTCAAAAGCAGCATAGCTGTGTTAATGCACTACTCTACCGGTATTGAGGCATCTTGTCATGCCATTATCAGGCTTCGGTGTAACACTGTGTTAATGCAGACCTATCGCATCCCTGCCACAGGGACCGTGCTTTGTCACGTAGTTGGACGTACACAAAAAAGCTGCTTCTATGATTAGTGCAGTTAGGACAAAGAGTAAAGAAACAAATAAGAATGATAATAGTTGGTTGAGAGTTTTACAGAACTCTGTTCTAGTCTTATATTTATAGTCATCTGAACAAGTTGTTCAACATTCAAATCAAGCTAGAGTACAAAATGGCATGTCAAAATAATTTTCTTTTTTTAAGAGAAGTGCTTGCTTCTTTTACTTCTGTTCATGAATCCTTGGTTTCTACACACCTCATATGTATGGGAAATACCCATTCATGTTTACCAATTGATTTAATTCTGAAATAAAATCACATGGAGCAGTTCTTTCATGAATCTACTTGCTTTTATAGAAAGGAAGATCAGAAAATATTTTCAATAATTTCTTAGTTATATGGTCAACTTTCCCAGAGGAAACTGAGGTCCTCTAGGGACAAATGTGCATGAAGTTTGCATTGGTAGGTGTTCTGTTGTGCTAAACAGCATATCTCACAGCCAAGTGATACAGGCTTAAGAAATATGGGCATTGATCATGCAACTGGAACAGTTAGCAAAGTTGATTGCAAGGGGACAAGGGCCATGTATTGATCAGATTATAATGAAGATTGAATGTGAAGAAACTGGTAAAGTAATAATCTGTTCCTAAACAGAATAGGTAATTCTGTTGTGGAGGGAAGAAAATAAAATGCTGCTTAAAAGATTGCAGTTTCCTGTGTTTGGGGATTAGTATATCATAGCTCTCCCGCTGGCGTTGGAAGATGTTCATGCAGCAAGTTTTCTAGATCATGTCTATAATAACTCTAGGGGTACTTAAAATTCTTCCACCACAAGCGCTCTGCCTCCTCAAAGTCTGTGTGGTTCAGGTTGCAATAGAAGATGCACGTGAATCGCATCACCTTGCAGAACTGAAGCCAGAGCTACCTTGCTATGGAGACCCTTCAAAGCTGCTGGAAATAACAATGACTTCAGTACAGAGGCAGTGCATGTTTTTAATTGCAGACATCTAGCTGAATATTAGGCTGATCTATTTTCTGAGAGAATTCCATCAACTTACGTTCAAACAAAACATTCTTCTGAAAAGTCCGGCTGCTGTTCTCCCAGTCAGCAGTTGTGGCAGACGGCGGGTGGGCTGAATCTTCCCTGGCATTAGTACAAATCTACCAATTGATTTTCAAGTGATTGAAAGTGAATTAATGTTACTTCAGCACCCATTGGGTTTTACGCAGGAATTTCTGAGATGAGCTCAACTCGGTGCTATAGTAACAGCTTGGCCTCTGCTCTGGTCTATGTGTACTCCCATTGCATCAGACCATAGTCTTCAAGTGGTTTTAGAAGAAGGAAGAGTACCAACAGAACCACTGCTACCCCTCTTTTAAAAGAGGGGTGAGATCATGCCAGACTTGCTTACTGGACACAAAAACTGGCAAAAAGTCTCGTGTAATTTTATTTTTTTTTAATTTATAGCAATCCAAATGTTACAAATGCATTTAACCAGGTTTCTGGGCTACGCTTGTGTCTGTGTCTTATACTCTTTTTTTTTAGTCTCTTTCAAACCGCTTCTGTGCGATTGTGTACTGATTGCACCAGGTCACATATCTACCTTAGGCAGGCTGGAATCCTTTTATGCCAGGGACTCTTGTAAGATGCTAAGATCCCAAGGGGGATTTTAGATTTCATTACAACAGGTTAAGACAAGACGACTGAGGTAGGTAGGAGAAGAAGAATTGAAGATGACAGTTGTCAGAGTAGTTTGCGTTCCTGTGCATCTGCGTTGATGTGCTATGGTATATCCCTCAAGTAAAAGCTGTCACTGCAACAACCAATTGGTTGTTCCTAGAGAGAAACAGTAGTCTTTGGTTGATTAGCTGTCAAGAAAATGCCATTCTTTTCAAAAAGCCATTGGTGCATACTTCACAGAACAAGACTATGGAATCAGGCTTGGCTATCATCTTGAGCTCTTCCTACAGAGGAAGTTAGACATCCTAGCCTCAGCCCTAGGGGAACAGCATTCACTTTGTCCTTTCATTCATTTTCTTTGTTTCCTGAGTAAATACAAACCTTCATTTAGGTTGTAAATATGTTACTGCTGATGAAACTATTTTTTCAGCTGACACTTCTATGAATCTACAGCCATATCTGTTGACTGTCGGCCAACTGCAGAGGTTGCTTTAGACATCACAGCAAATTATTCCTGAGGTAGGACTGCCAGTTATGTCTTGAGACGTGCAGTTTGGATGGAAGCAAGATAGCAAGGCTTTAGATAAGAGCAGCCAAAAGCTGGAACATAAACTTTTTTTTTTTAAGTAAACAAGGATTGTTTTTCCTAGAATGTCTTGTTTCAGAGAGCAGTATTCCCTGTGGGATGAGAAGCTGTCCAGCCGCTGCGCTAAAGATAGATTTACTCCCGACTCTGCCATTTCCGTGGCAAATGGAGGCAGATGGTGCAGTGGTGTCTCTGGACCATATGTTCTCTGTTTGCTCAATTGGTTATTCCTTTGTCTGTTTTTTGTAATTCTGCACTGGTTTCTCCACCTGCTCATTTGTGAAAGATGAATGGTGTCTTTGCTGAATCTTGTCTGTTGTTTTTACTTTTTCCCCTGGCCACACTTTTAAACGTCACACTCTTGGAATTGCCAAGCAGTGACTTTTTGAGCATTTGAGTCAAAAAGCCATGACCAAAGCAGTGTAAGGTATTAAGAATGCATAGTCCCAGAAGTTGCAGCATAGTCCTTTCAGATGTCTGCATATTTTCACTCATGTTGATTTCAGTGACTTTGCTCTAAGTGTTCCCAGGTTGTCACTAGTTAATTTTTCTAGTCTAACTGCTGATAGAGAAAAGAATTGATTGTAATTGTTTTGGGTGGCATTTTGCTTAGCTACTGTAAGTTGAGTCTGCCCAACTTGGGCATCATTAAGAAAAATCTTATGTTCCATAAATATTTTTATTAAAGCTTTATTCCCCAGCTGGAAGACAGAATTACCATTCTGAGATAACTGACAGGCATAGTGCTAAATCAACATTACACTGTCAGGCTACAGAGATAAATTTAGTCAAAATAGGCTGTTATTACTAAAACACTCCTTTCCATTCTATAACACAAAGTAATGCATATTCCTAATAGTGTTGAGTGAGCTCTTAAGCAAGTAATTTCTTTTAAAATTCCAATTAGAGTACATTGTTGCTGATAAAGATGCCTAGTTTTATTCTGTAGCTGACAAGCTATAGAGACATAATTTATCAGTATAATAGAAGCAAGCCTCTAAGACGGAGCAAATGTTTCTGGTGGCCTGTAAGATTCCCTAGTGTCCCTTTGTTTCTTCTCTTTTCTTACATGATATTAATAAACTCCTGCAGTCCTGCCACAAGGAAGTCATTCCCAATCATTTAAACAGAAAAATACATGTGAGAATTAGCTGAATCAGTTTACTATGTCCAGTGGCTTCTCTCCAGAACTGGTCATACCAGCTGCTTTGGTACCTGCAGTAGCAGTGCAGCAAATAGAGGAAATTTATCTCCTCTCTGAGCTGTCTTTGTTAGGAGTTGGCTGCCGGTCTGTAACAAGATTAAGCGTCTTTACCAGTTCTTTTAGCCACCTTAATCACTTCTAGATTTGAACCTGGGCATTCTTCTCACTGGCATACCCTTATTATTGAACATGTCCTGATACTGTGGTATTTGATGAAGGGCTTGTCTTCATCTTGAGAACATCTCCCTTTTGGCTTTGTTCTGTTTCCTCATGCAGGCAAAGAGAGGTCGTATTAGCAAACCTCTCCAAAAGCACTGAGAGCTGGCTGCTACAAGTGTGTTTTCTGTCTCTGCCAAGCTGAAGACAACCAGAGGAATGAACCAGCAAAGAGAAATTGAGTAAAGCAAGTAACTGACTGGCCATGAATCTTCTTCACCCTTTGGTTTACTTAAGTGCATGACAGATGTTTACCTGTAAAGATTTATGAGTAGGTTTGTCTAGAAAGATTTGATCTAGCATTTTAACCACATTCAGAATTAGGAACATTTCAAAGGATAAGTTGATGAATAGACCTATTTGTTGAGCCAGGTAGGCTGAAAAGTAGTTTTAAGGTGCAGAAAATTCATCTAGAAGATGGAACTATAAATGTAAGAGAAATACCTATTTGAGCTAGAGGCAATGTTGGCATGAAACTAAATAATATATAAAATCTTTCTGAACAAATTTTGATTGGAATTTAAAGACTTAATATTATACGATGGTTTAAATTGAATGTTTCAGCTCAGCAGGTTTTTTTGACAAAACTGAATTTTAGAGAAAGATGGCTGAAATCAGTCTTACAGGACATCTCCTGTCAAAGAGCAGCAAGCTGCTGTTCTTTCAATCAAGTCCACCAAAACTTGCAGGACTCTCTCAGAACTCAGTGGAAGATGCTGTTAAAACCAAAATTTTAAAGAAAAATCAGTTGAGAGTACTGAAGACATTAACACTGATATCTCATAATATACCCTATAAATTAATCAAATGATGTTTGTATTGAGATAAGCACTACTTCCTCTATTGTTCTGAGATCTTCAATAAGGTTTCAATTAAGCAGAATCTATTGGACAAAAATTGTATCTCTTTAAACTTAAAACCTGTTGAAATTTCTTCTTACCCCAATAAAGTTTGGAAAGCAATGTTTTATCAATTTCAGCCGTTTTGAAATGGTTTGCATTTTCATATTCTCAAAACTAACGTGAAATTGTTTCTTTTCAAATTTCCACTGTATGTTAAAATGGGCTAATAATTACAAAACGCTAACTAGAGGCTTTTATGGCAGAGCAAACCTTTTCTCTGAAAAATGTCAGTTTTCCACATTTTCCACTTGGAGGTGTGGAGGAGGAAAATGTCAAGAAACTGCCAGCTAGTTCTCCCTACTGTCACATGAATGAGAACCAGTGGAGAAAATAACCTGATTCTATCAACCCTTATGCACAGTTATGCAAGGTTAGGGCAATTTATTTTCAAAAGAAAATTCTTCCTGAGGTTTGTTTTGTTTTTTTCTAACCTTCATCCATCACCCCAAAAGACAAGGAACAGATAAGGGCTGAGATACGAATATCAAAACCATGTCAAAAGGATGTTCTTGCAAAGCAGTCCAAGGGAGGCTTTAATACTTTCCCTATAGATGATGTTGTATGTTGATTAATCCGTATCACTTCACTCACAGATGTGCAAAAATTCCATCAGATGCTTTATTGCCTACAGAGGGAGTTGCAGTTAGAGTTCACCTGTCGCCTTTTCAAAATTTATTTGAAGAGGGAAAACAACAGCTCTTCCCTGAAGAGCTGCAAAAGTTGAAGCCTGTTTCACACTCCCTTTCGTTATAGGGAGTAGTCAGTCCCCTACCAATCATTAGTGTCCTTTAAACACAGTGACATTGTCTCATGTTTTCTTAAGAAACGTCATTTTCTGAGATAATCAGATACTGAGTGGGCTGTGGGAATGAGTGCCACACTGGCTGCAAAAGAGATTTCCTGCAGCTGGGGTAAGGGGAGTGAACACAAGGCAGAAAAGTTTGTGACAGAAGGGAAGGGAGAATGGAAGCATACAAGAAGCAGGATGGAGCTCTACAACTTGGTGTAGGTCTTCTGGATTCACATACTGCACTGATGAATAAAGCAATGCAAGTCACGCACAATTATAAAGCCAGAAGACAGACACTCAGGTTAAGAATGGTGTTTCAGAGCCATCTGCATCCACTTAGTGAAGAACTGATTAAGTTAGTTTTGAAGATGGTTGGGGCTGTCCCAGGGTGATGTTCATTTTCTGTAGAACAAGGTCTAAAATAATTCTCATTGTCTTGCCAGATAAAAAAAAAATCAAGAATTCAACATTTTGTAATTCATTCTACTACTTTTGTAGAGAATAGCCCAAATAATTTTTGTTTAACAAGACAAATTAATGCCAAAAAAAAAGAAATCTAGCTCCTTGAGCAGCCCAACGTTATTTTCCATTGTACCTTCCTACAGCTGTACATACAGATGTTGCCTAATAGAATGTCAGACAAGGTTCTCTTAGACCTTTCAAGGAACTGTGGGGCTGAAGTTGCTATGGACTTGAGGATCGATGACACACCAAGAAGGAAAAAGCTCTATAAATTAATATTGCTAGCCTAAGTGTCCATATTATGACTACTATGCTGATCTTGTGCATTTACTACTTTCTCAACTCACCTCATTTCTGAAAAAAAGTGTCTTTTATAAGAGTAATTGTCATGAAGGTGAATGTCTGCACTGGCAGCTTCCTTTTTAAGATCTGTTCAGAAGATTTTGTTCTTGGAAACATTAACAATCAATAAAGATACTTTATGTAGGATGAGCACCTCTGGCTCATAGTTTCCACTAGAACAAAATGACCAGCTTGTTAGTTGATGATCCCATTCCAGAAAGAAATAACCACATACTATACTAAAGTGAGGGAGAGACACAGCCTTGTTCTCTGACACCTGAGAGTTGATAAAGCAGAGAACTTGATATTTCAGAAGCAACGCAACCACAAATCTTTCTTTTTTTCTCAGCCAAACCTTTCCCTGTGGTCTTACAGCTGGGGCTTTTTCTAGTTTGGTTTTTTTAGTGGGTTTTCTTTTTTTGTGTGTCTTAACAGGGATATGCTTATTCCTTGCAGATAGAGAGAATTAAGTTTTCTTGTTTACAAATTTTCTTGTCATGGAGTCTCTAAAGACTTCAAGTGGTCAAAGCCTTCATTTATATTCTGTAAGACTGCCTACCCAAGAGCTAACTTCAGAATTAAAATAATTATCATAAATGAAGAACTACACAGCAAAGACAAAATATCAGGTGAGAAGGAAAAATACAGTATGAAAAAGCTGAGTGTAAATAAATAGCTTATCATAGTTATAAATAAGCAGAAATTAATTATTCTCTTGACAGAGGGCAAGAAATCACTGACGCTGTAGATATTCATGTTCCTTGTTCTTGCCGAAGGATTTACATGAATGTGGGTGTACACATGCAGCTAAATTTATGGACCGTCCTTCTGTGGAAATTGGAGGATTAAATGACAGTTGCTCCACCTGAAGTAGTGTTTGGCTTTGAATTGGCCCTGCATCCAGTCTGTTTCCTTTGGCTGGGATTTTGTATTTGCTTCTCTTCCTCCTCCTCTCCCAGTTGCCACCTATGAGCTCCCTCACATCCACCCTTTTCTTCAAATTGTAACCTCTTGAGAAAACACATGTTGGCCAGATCACTTGCTATGGTACATGACATCACAATATCCCTGTCTTCTGCAGCTTCGCACTTGCTATTGCTGCTCCAGCTCTTGTGGTGTTAATAGAGCTTCAGAGTGTCACAGTGAGCTGCCTGACTGCAAGATAACATGATGGACATGGATCCAATTGATGATCTACAGCCAGCTGAGTTTCCTGACCAACTGCTTCATAGTGCAGTCACTCAGATGGTCTTGCTGGCACAACTGCTAGGCACTGTGCTGCATCCAGGAGCAGGAGGGAAAGACAGGAATTGCTGCCACAGGCTTTGCTCCTCCTGTGGTAATCCTTTCCTGCAGCTCAGCATGTATATTCCTGGTAGTGAGAGTTACATGGCATCACGTGGTCAGAAGCTTCTCTCATGTGTCTGCTTTATTTTTTCAACAGCTCCATCGCTGTTTTTAAATTTGTAGTTTTCTGAACTGGTGTCTTCTCTCCCTTTGGGATGGCAGTACCTCATCTACACAGCCATCTCCCCTAGTGTCCCCTCTTCATCATCATTTTCCAATATAACTGTGATTATGGCAGGGAAACAGGCCACAGAAGCACATAGGGGCTGCTTGGAGTCATGCCCTTAGTAACAGTTCAAGGCATGCACAGAAGTGCATTGCTGTCATCTAGTGATGAACAATGACAGGTTTGCCAGTGGCAAATTAATTGCATGGATCACAGGCACAGCTCATGCAGCTGTTACTGGGTTTACCAGCCAAATCTGTTATGAAAAGAGCAATAGTGAGCTCTCTAACAGATGCTTGGGTCTGGATTGTGGCCAGTCCTGCAAGAAAGAAGCCCATCAACCTTTCCTCTCCTAGGATCTTTCCAGTTGGAAAGGAATCTATAAGAGTGCCTGGGGGAAAGGAGGGAAGAGATTACCTCATTACCATGATTCACGGCTTCTCTTTAGCACACGTCATCAGAACTTTCCCTTCTTGAACTGGGTCGTGGAAGGCTGCAAAAGACATTGGGGGCTGTTGTACTGTGTATGGTAAGGCAGCAGCTATACTGAAATACCTGCCTGGCAACCCGCAGAATGTGGACTGTTTCTTTGTCTGTTTGAACAGCAACTAGTGCATACCAGGAACAATGTCATAGTGCGTTAACAAGACCCTTGAGAATTATTTGTGGAGATAGCAGTTGCTGGAATCACAGAATGCCAGGTTGGAAGGGACCTCAAGGATCATCTGGTCCAACCTTTCAAGTCAGGGGGGAAATAAAATGAAAAAAAAAACCCAAAACTATTGGTTTACATGATATGGTCCAACACCCTGCCAAGTTGAGCCTTAAAACTGCCCAGTGTAGGTGAGTCCACCACTTCCTTTGGGAGACTATTACAATGTTTAATTGTTTTCATTGTAAAGAATTTTCTTCTAGACTCCAACTGGTATCTCCTCTTGAGCAACTTGCAACCATTCCCCCTTGTTTTCTCCATGTGACTCCTTGTAAAAAAAATGGAGTCTCCTTCCTCTCGGTGGCCACCGTTCAAGTACTGATATGTGGCCAGCTTGTGCTTCCATCTCATTAGTACATCCTGCCAGTAACCTGTCTGTCAGACTAGGATCCTGACCTCAAACAAAGTACTCCAGAAGAAAATTCCTTCATATGCTGGGTGGAGGAGTAACCTGTGCTGCCTCTTCTATGCCTTAAAGCTTTTGTCCTAATGTCTAGTGGAGAAAAAAAAAAAATAAATTGGCTGAAGACCAGGAAGTGGAGATTTAGTGGCCCTTTGAAATGTTAGGGTCATCTGCACTTATTACATAACTGTCTGATGTCCACTCCCTCTTCAAATTTGATTGATGGTTTCAGCTGTAATGAGCATCCAGCAGCCAATGAATTTCTCAGCCTAATTACATGCTGTCAGACAAAGTGCCTGCATGTGGGTTTTTCAAATGTTTTTTTTTTTTGTATCTGCCACCTTGTACCTCTGATTGAGGTTGGCTACCACCACGAGCTATAGGATTGATGTATGCCAGCTGAAGTCTCAAATACAAAGGAATCTCTTTTGTTCTCTCCTGCATATCCAATTTTTAGAAATACAGTTATGAAGATACTATATGTGGGCTCTCAGGCAAGATCTAACCTGTCTTGGATCCTAACTCCAGGAAAACACATGTCATCTTCAGATTTAAGGCAGTAAAAGCTTTGTATCCTAGACATCTGCAGTGTAATACAAATCACATTCAGGAGAACTAGAAAAGCTTTTCCTTGATTAATATTCTGATCTCCACTGGCATTCTGTTTGATGGGGAGTTATCCTTTTGTCATTGTAGACTCATCATAGGTTTTCTTTGTCTATTAGCACCATGTCCCAAGGTGGAGGGAAGAGAATGATATCAGTTCTTTCATTTTTCTTTCTAGTATTATTGATTATCATTTTCATAGGCAGTATCTGAGATTTGCCTTGTGTGGAAGGTGACCCTCATAAAGAAATGTGGACATGAACCTGGTGAGATTCTAATGCTGAGCAAGGTCCTGGTTGGTTATCAGCTGCTTTTTACATTTTTTCATTTTACTTCTGGATATATTAAAGGAGAGGTTGGCATTTTTCATGGTCCCTCCTGTTTTCTGTGATCATATATCATTTTCTTGTTCACTGGGAAAATGTGAGTTTCTCCTCAATTAGCAGATGCAGAAATCATGCTGAGATAGATTAGATCTATCCACTTAATCTATGCACCAAAATCTTCAAAATGAGCCTTTATAACAACAGCTGAACGTTACTAGGATTTAAACACCATAGTATTTTCTGATTTTCGACCCCTAGCTCAAGTGATTGGTTGTAAGTTTAGATTGCAATAATTTTCTTTTCTTAAGAATGAATACTTTTTTTTTTTTTCCTTTTTGCAGCCCAGTTACTTATATCAAGTTTGCGATCTAGATACTGGCTCTATGAAATACCTTTCAGTGCATTCTGCTGTGCTGTCCACTGTTCATTTTAAAGATCATTTGCAGTTTCCAGGTTTCTTATTTCCATATTTTTTATTTTTTTTAATTTCATAGCTGACGGTATCTCCTAACTGAGTAACTTCAACTGCACACTGGCTTCTGGGGCTTGAGAGTGAGGGAAGGGATTGATTATAGTACAGCCGTATAAAAATAAATTTTCAAAAGCTACACACATGAATCTGTCAGAGGAGAAACTAATAATCTTCTTCCATCTTCTAGTGTGGAATCTTATGTTCTTTATTGAAATGAACAAAATATGCTTTGCTTCAAGGTCTTCTGTTTGATAACCTATCCTCTGTGTGCTGTTATCTCTTTTATCTTGTCTAAGCTTTCTTTTTATTCCCTGTTTTCTAGATTGTACATCAAGTACTCTTGTTTGTTTAACATGAAGACCTCAGTGTGTCTCCTTGATCATTCTTAAAATTTCCTCTGCTGCATTTTAATGGAGGCAAGTCCCTATCTGCTGAAAATATCTTCCATGTGTTGAAATGATTTGGGGCAGTGTAAAAGGAAGGGATAGAATGTCTTGTCTAATCCACTTCCCCTTTTAATCTTTAATTATTGAGTTTGAGCAAGAAAATGTTGACATTACTTATAATAACTACTGCAATAACATCCTTCTGGCATATGCAATGAAGCCAAATATCCACAATGTACAACAGATTCTGAAGAAACCAGGATGCTAGTGATGAAGCTGACTATTTGCCTTAGGAATTCTTAAAAACAAATCACGGAATGCTACTTAGGTCCTGCAGAAATCTCTGGTGTTCTGAAACTTTTTTTCTGGCACAGATCAAGATGTCAAGATGGAAACTTGTGCTAATTTTAAAAGTTTTGTAAACGATTTTTTGAAAAGGTGTTCTGTGCGCGGGCGCTCTGTGCAGGCAAACTTCTCCCTGTTTCAAAATGGCTGTGGTGTTTGTTTGACAAGACCCACACATTTTCTTGTATTTTCCCATTTGAAAAATTGCTATCAAATTGTCACATCTGTAAAAAAATACTACAGACCTCATTTCCTCATGGGAAAACTTGTTTTTATTTGTGATCAACTTTATGTTTAAATGTATTTATAATACTAGTCCATAGAAACATGATAGTTTGTTTATTTTGGGATTTCTCTCAGTGACAGAGAATACATAAACATAAGACAAAGCTTATGGTTTGTGTTTACAGAATCTCAGCTCTGTAGGAAGGAGAACAGCATGCTTCCTTATGTTCTTGATTTAGACATGCTATCTGATAGGGACTCAAGTCACCAGCTATTTATGTGGAGATTGGTGAAATTTCAGGTATAGCTGCTTGTGAATTCATCAGATGAAAATTACACGATATTCAAGTCTTTTTATTTTTACAGTACAATAGGATTTAATAAGAAACAGTACAACAGTTTCATAAGAACTTCCCTGAATTTGAATTTTTTTCATCACCATATGGAATAAGATCCTTGCAATTGTTCATACGCTGGAATTTTTTAAAAGATGAACTATGTCAATTGAAATTTTTAAAAGTAAATGCTACATTTTCATTTTAATGATTGTAAATGGACTTTAAAAAGTTAAGTGTTCAAACAAAAAGTAGTTTTATAATAAGATTAAAAAAAAACCCTTCAAAATTGGCATTCAGAGCTGACACGTGTCTGTACCTAGCTTCAATGAGAAGAGGTGAAGACAAAAGCAAAAGTTATGACAAGTCTTGAAAAAATTGAACCATCCAAGCAAATAATAGGATCAGAGGACAGAAAATTTAATACTTTGAGGTCTAGAACTGGAGAGAACTTTTCAAGTGAGACTTGAAAAGGAAGGTAAAATAAAAAACAAGAAAGAAGTACGCAGCAGCAGAATAGAGTCTTGCCCTGAAAGTTTGGTACTAAATGATGGATGATAGCGTGGAAAGAAGAAGAGTGACACAGCATGACACTCAGTGATGGAGCCCTTCCAAAGCTTTTGGAAGTAAAACAGTCTTAAGCTTTGGCTCTTGTTAGAATAGGAGGTCAGTAGGTGTGATGTAATGGCTGTGTTGTGTAGGGGCAAGAAGGTAAGGCTTAAACCTTTGAGGAAATTTTCTCTGGAGCACTCATTGCAGGGGCCAGCTGCTTTAATGCCAACTACAAATTCCACTTCTCGCTAATCAGCTTTTCTGTCCCGGAGTACTACGTGTTTACAGAACATCTTTGACCTTTTCAAGGTGAAAGGCAGGGAGCAGAGTGGGAGGTGTGATCTAACAATGAAGATTGATCTAGCAATGAAGATGTGCTGCCCCAGCACATGAGAGAATGCATTGAAAAAAAACCTGAAACCTTTCATTACTGTTTTCAGAGGTTTCCTATATTGATCTCTTCTGTTTAGCAGCAAGTACCTATGCAGCATATCAGCTCTGTGGGAAGCCCTAATCAATAGCTCAGTGCAATGGCCTGACAGTTATTTACTCATCAGCTCATTAGAGTGGGGAGAGTAGATTACACTTCTCATAATTTCACTATTGACTGGCACACTGCACTATGGTTTCGTTGTTTTAAAGTACCCAGTAATGAAGATGCTTAAAGGAGGGAAGAAAAACCACAACCTTTTATAATGAGAGATTCTTGTAAAAGCAGAGGAGACTCATTCATGGCAAGACAAAAAACTTCAGCCATGATAAAGTGTGAAGGAGAGAAGGGAGGAGTGGTCATTTTACCCAGCAGCCCTGGGTAAAATGAAGTTCCTTCTCTGCATTAATGAGACAGACAGGACTGAAGCTGACTGTGCAAGCCAGCATCCATTGCTCTGATGAGTGCTCATCCAGTGCTATTGACTGAGGTGGGAAGAGGTGAATTTAAAGTCAATGATGATGTGGCACTGACTAGCACACTTGCCCTAGAAGGGCTTGAGCATGGCAAAGGTATTTTAGGGAGCCTCACTAAGCAAATGTCTTGCTTGCAGTCCCTGATGAGTGCTGCAAACTGCTGGTGACTATAAAAAAGTAAACAAGACCAATTGCACTTCCCAGCAGTGCCCCCATCTATGATATCTAGAGTGGATACCAAAATCTTAAAAATTCTCCTAGCTTTTGAATGAATTTTGCTTACATCAAGTGCACAAGAAAAGCCCAAGAGCTGAAGAAGAAATCCCAATAAATTTAAAATGGAGTGTATACACTTTGATTTTAAACCATAATTACCTGTTGGAACCAGTTGCTGAGTAATATGTGACAGCTTCCTCTCTCTTCAAGCTTGTGAGTTGCTGCAGCCTGTCTGGACAGTTTTGGTTTAGATTTAAGTGAACACAGGTCATTTGGCCGCTAAAGGGGTAACAATAAAATTCTGTGCCTGTATTCTACTAGTAATTGGACAAAATGTCTTCTGGAGCTAAACTCTATTTCCATCATGCCATTTTTTCAGAGAAGCTGACAAATTTTTATTGGGATTTTGTCACTCTGCCCATGTAGGAACTGGGGGAGGACTGGGAGATGTGCCTTCTGTGGGCGAACTTGTCTTCATCGGTTGTCAAATGTAAATGGCTGTACAGCAGCATCACTTTCCCAGAAACAGCATGTCCTTCATTAATCCGTGATCTCACAAGGAAAGTTCCTACATCAGTTTTGACATCTCTAGTTCTGTGGCCTAGACTTGTTAGCAGAGGCAGAGAACTTGGTGCAAGTAAAACCAATAATGTGACATTTCTGAGGCTACCAACTAATGAATTTGCTCTGAACATTGAGCTTTTGGTGTAATCTTAAGATCTATAAAGTTGGAACCTCTACCTGAAGAGTCTTGTTCACCTGGTTGACATCCTTGTGACACAAAGCATGTAATCAAGGGCTGCATCCAGTTAGAAACCATGGGATATGCACACATTTATGTACTCTGGAATAAGAGCCTCGTTCTGCTGAGGCAGCTCAGGCAGACCTATAAAGCAGAGCTGCAGTTTTTTTGATTGCTCGCCAAGTCGCTGCGTTTTCTAATGCCTGTAGGGAGTGTTTCTATCATCTTATACCTTTATGACATGAAGCATTAATATTTGAGACTGACTCTCCCTGATTTGATATGATCTTGCATTTTTTAATTTGCTTTCTATATAACTTCTTGAGATGAGCAAGTACATTATCTTCTGGAGAGTGACTGGAATGTTGGATCCAGACGCTTCTAAATCTTTTGTGAAGCAAAGCACTCGAAGAAGCTAAAAAAACCTAATTTATGAGAGCCATTCAGAAAAGGAAAAGTGTCAAGAGAAGTGTTCAGCCTTTGCATTGATTTTTTTTTTTTATAGCTGCTTATGTTCTGAACTAGTGCTTATACTCATTGCCTGAAAAACTGTCCCCTTTGCAACTCTTGTCCAAAGATGTACTTTGTATTTTTGATTATAAGCTTACAAGATCATTTTCTCTTCTGTTTTCCGTTGCCAGGAAAGAACCAATTTTCCAAATGTGAGAACTAAGTGACACTAAGGGCTTTTTGTAAAGACATTAACTACAAGTTTTTCTCGCTGGGTGCAGTGAAATATTGAGGTTGGCTGATTATTACTTGTCTCTAAAGCAATTTCCCACAATTAGACAATAGGCTGTGTAAATGGGCAGGTTTATTGTTAAAACACTTGAAACTGACCCAGCAAAAAGAAGCTGTCAATGGAAACTTTTCCATTGATTTCAGTAAACTCTAATCAAGCCCCTGTAATAAAGCAGCACTTCTGAAACACTCTACTTCAGGAGCAGGTGAAACTCCTTTGCGGACAACTGGATAGCAACGATTAATAAAAAAGAGCTAATCTGCAAAATATTTATACAACCACATCTGCAAAGCAGCATTGCGTGTAGGAATTCTTGTCTATTGATGCACTATGCTCTTCTGATAGTTTAAAAAAAAAAAAATCCAGGGTTCTGTAGCTTCCCAGAGGGAGAATGTGCTGCCCCATTGTCTTGGCAGACGGTTTTATTTATTAATAAAATAAGTCCTGTGTCAACAGTGTGTGAGCTAGTGCTGAAAGCAGTAACGTTGTGATTACAAGGTTGCTGCATTACAATAATATTGAAGCAGCTGTGGAAATACTGGACTCAGCAAGGTCTGGGTTGATCAATTAGCACTGACCAATATAACATTATTTCCCAGACTTGCACTGTGTCCTGCAGTTGGTTAGAGCACAGCTAGCTCTGCCTTAGCAGAACACTTTCTGCATAGCCTGCCCTAGTTCGATTAACTGGGAGGTAAAAGACAGACAGGTTCATTTTCTACGAAGAGAGGCAGTGAGAATCTTTAAAATGCAGGCAACTTCACGTTAAGCACTCAAAGTGATGTTTTGGTTCGGTATGGGGCCGAGTTTACTGGCTAGGACTGAATTATAAATAGAGGTTTGGCTTTGTAGTTGAGGCGTGTGGCTTTGGCTTCTGCTTCCTGAGTTTGCTGGTTTCATTCGGGCCTGGGAAAAATCAGAGCATTGCAAGCATTTGCATGGGATAAAATGTGTGGAGAGGGTTCCTGTCAGAACATTGTGGTGATAAGAGAGACTGTGTCCAAGAGCTGTCCTTATTCTCCTTTCACACCTTTAACACACAAAACATCACTCTTCACAGAGCCCTTCAGGACTGTCCTGGTTGACTCCACAGAATGAAAAGCAAGTTCTTGGACTAGCAACATATTAACAGCAAAGCAGAGGAGCACAATCAGTGGTTAGTAAATTGCAAACCTATCTTGAGAATCCTGGCCTAAATATTCTTTGATCCCAAGATTATCTTGCAAGACACTTTCAAGGCAAACAGAGCTTGAAAAGTAACTCTGCTTACCATTTGTGTTTACATCTTTAGGGGAATATATGAAGGGAATGGTTGAGCGAGCGTGAGGTTTCAAAAGGAGCGACTGTGGGGCTGACAGCAGTATGGCTGTGATCCTGTGTAGTTTGATCACCATTGTACCTTGCTGATTTTTGAAAAATTATCTCTCTTCCTACTTCCCTTTTATGTTTGTTTATTTTTCCTGCTCTCTCCTTCCTTCTTCCATCAATTAAATGGAAATCGATGCCTGGACCTTGCTGATAAGCTGATATGCTTAGGAATGCTAGTATTCACTAGGGAGAAAAAAAAGCACATAAATAAAACAGTCTTCTTATTTAGTTTGGCAGGATCTTTATTTTAAATGAATGTAGTGTAATACTTTCTAGGGGAAATGTCTTGTGAGCTTCAATGCCATAGCAAATACAGTAGTTTCTCTGGGAAAACTTCACAATTTAAGATCATCTTTGGGAGCACCAGACAGTTTAATTTTTAAAGGGTTTTGTAGCTCTTCTCTCGATATAAATGAGACAATGATTGTAAATGCTTTGGCATAAAATCATAGAAATTCCTGGGAAAATTGAATTATCCAGATAACTACAGTCAGCTTGTCTGAAATGCCACTGGATGCACACAATCATCTTCAAACAGTCATTTGGAGGAGTAAGAAGGGTATAACCCAAGAAGGGCAAATCTCTTGCCAATGGCTGTAAGCTGCTTTTGCTGGATGCGTTCACCTAAGTAGGTAGGAACTGCAAAATATGTTTGGAGGCAGAGTGAGTTGAATTAAGAATCTAATCTAAATACTGCTGCACTGCATGTTTCCACTCAGAATAGCTCGCGTAATGCTAGCTCATGGGAACCAGCAGCCATACACTCAACTCCACTGGTGGCAATACCTGTCAAGTTCAGTTTATGAGAGAGAGTTCTGCCCACCTGTTTTATCCTGGGATAAGGCATTTCTATAAGAAGTGTGATCCTGTTCTTAAGATCTTTTGATAAATTCCCCTTCATAGGTTATTTCTATCATTTTCCCTTAAATGTCATTATTTGAAGTAGAAAGTGATAGTTTAGCACCAGTGAGTTGGACAAATTAATTGCTCAAGAAGTTGGATTTTCAATATTTTTTTTTAAATATTCTCTATGTGGGGTGCTGCAAAGTAGATAAAAACCAAGCTGCACTCCTTATTGAGACTGTATGAAAGGAAAGGTAAGTATATGTCGTAACCCTTCCTTTTTGCTATGGACGTGCTTGCAGGGCTAAAGTGGATCGTTCCCAATCTGCTGATGAAGTCAGGAGGAGTTTACCATGCCCTTTGGAAGTGGCTGATAAGCGCTTTCACTGGAGGTCTTACAACTCTGTTACGCTTACCATTGTGTGCAGTCTCTAAAGAAAATGTTTCTATTAGCCTTTTAAAGGAGGAGAGGGGGACAAAGTAGACAGCATGCTGATCAAGTGGGTGACGCCTGCACCAAAGCTTTTTCCCTGAAGAAAACACTATCTCTTTATTATCATTTCTCAGCTTTGAAAAAAAGAGCTTGACTTTCCCAATTGGATCTCGATTTGTAACTTCTCCTCTGGACTTTCAGTAATTTGGATAAAAACTGACACACCAATCTGAAATGGCACTAATGACACCCTGAGAATGGGATAAAGAATTTGGCTTTGTGAGCACACAGTATTTAACCATTTTTATACGAGATATTTACTATCTCAGGGAAAAATGTTCTGCTTTAAATCACAGTTATGAATCTTTCAGAGAAATACACTCCACAATGAAGCTGTCTTTTAGCTAAAATTAATTTGTCTTCACACCTGGAATCAGTTTGTCTAAATAGTTTGAAGGAGCCAGCATAAATGTGGAGGTCGTGGTACCTCTTCAAAGGCTTTCTTTTGAAAGCTGATGAAACCAAATGATGAGAAGATGAAAAGAAAGAGTGTTGGAAGCAAAGAAAACTTTTAAATAGTTGCTAAACAATTATTTTTAAAAAGGAAAAGCTCATCCTTTGATAGCAGTGTACTCATGTAGAATGGGGATGAGAGGTTGCAAAGAATCTGCCACTTCTGTATCCTTTGTTCTCTGCACAGACTAGATGAGAAAGACACAGAGGCACTGGGTTATGTCAAACAAAGTGCTGTCTTTCCACGAGCACCTCTTTCACAGGCAGATCTTGCACTCTGCATCTTTGCAGCGACTTGATGCTGCTGCAGTGTAGCTGACAGTGAGCGCCACGAGAGGGCTTCTGAATAATTTTAAGCCATAGCTTAATGTGAAGTTACTATTTTGTTTCAGTTGTAACTTCTATAGGACAAAGAATAGTTTAGTTTAAGCAAAAGTGAAAATATAGTCCCCAAAGTATGACCCCTCATGTGTTAGATGGTACAAGGTGAACAAACCTCAATTAATCTTGAAGCAGTTCTTACACAACGACACTGGACCTTCAGCACTTTTGATTGATAAGCATGAAGAGAATTAGATAAGCAGATAGTAAGGCTACAGTTTAAGAGCAGTGTGCCTCTGTACCATTGTGAAAGAAGTTACAGAAAAGTTATTTGGAAAACCATGACCATCTTAATTCCATTAACTCTTGAATACCTCCAGAGCTCCAGGGAACCCTATTCCCTTGCCTGCTAAGCACACTCAGACACTGCTGGAGGATGTGTGTGTGTATTCAGCACCAGGCCCCCTTCCACACTTCACGCTTCTCTTCGTTCCTAACCCAGATTTGTAACGTTGATCCTCAGACGTGCGATCTTCCTTTGCCCTTGCTCCTCTACACAGCCAAGTATGGTTAGTGACTGGTCAGCCCAGAAACTGTTGGCTTTTTTGACTTACGCAGCACCATTTCCCTGTCTCCCACACCTAATGGCACTAGAGGAAAAAGAACACTAATTCCAAATAAGCGATAGTCTGATATATGTGAACAGACTGGAGCTGAAAGGCAGATCGAAGTGCTGGTATTCAAGACTTTCTTTAGCTCCTGTGTTTGTAAGATGGATGTAGGTCAGCACCTTACCACTTACTGTTATCACTGATGCCTGCCAAGGGCAAAAGCCTGCTTACTTCTTACAACCCTCGTGGGAACAATTTTGAATTGAATCTTGCTGGTGCCAGTGATGCTGCTGGATAGCTGAAGAACAAGGCTGAGCAGGAATAGGATTTATTAATGGACAATTACTAGGATGTAAAAGTAGGGCAATCTGCTCTGATTTAGTAAAACGAAGTGTTAGGTTTGGGAATTGCGAGTGTTGAAGGGAATTTTTTTTTTTTTTAAAGCAGTTAGGAAGCAGTGGTGTAAATAAAGCTCATACTGAGCTCACTAGGGAAGGCAGGAGTTACCTGTGCTCCTGAGTTCCAGCTTCCAAGTTTGTATGTCTGGGAAGAGAAGAATGGGACAGGAAGAGAAGAATGGGTCAGGAAGAGGAACACGGGCAAAGTATGAAAGGGTTAGCTGAGACTAAGACAGGTTATCAATAGGGAAAGATGTATCAAGGCCCCGTGCAATATATTATTTAAGAGAAAAGTTGATTAAAATGGCCTAATGGTGACAAGGCATGTTGGGGGCTCATTTCACTGTCATTAAAGTGGTTGTCAGGAGGGAATCAAATCTTCACTGACAAAGTACACTAAACCACTTTTTTCTTACTGGGTAAACTCAAGCTCTGGTCTATGAAACATTTACAGCTCTTCATGCCTCCCACAAATCCCAGACCTTGACCAAAAAGAAACGACATGTATTCAAATGCAGCCAAAAAGTGAGAGTTTTTGCAACATCAAAGAGCCAATAGTTTTTTTTTCTTTTTTTTTAACCTAATAAGACCTTAAATTTCAGGTGCTCAGGAGATCAAATTACAGAATGAAAGAAATATGTTCTTGGAAGCTTATAAAAAAATCATTAAATGGAACTTGAATTTATTTTTTTTTAAAATGTAACTGGCTGAAGTTCTTATTTGCAGATGTAGAAACTGTAATATTAGGAAGACATCTTGCAACCACATTGAGGATTTGTGCTGCACCTATTCACACTGCTGTCTTGTTCCGCAGGAATGCTTTTCGTTCCTAAGGGGGGGAAGTTAGTTTTCTGCTCCTCAGGACTAGAGAAAGAGTCATGAGAATAAGATAGTGGAGTGCCTAGACTGCCAGGAGAAGTGTGTACCCAGTTACTCATGTTTAAATGTCACTGTCTTTTTGGTGCAGACCACAGGGCTATTTGACATGAGGTCATTTTCAACCGTTAATGAGCAAATGTTCTTTTAGTTAAACTTTCCTTAATTTTTTCTTTTTTTTTT
>VWZK01017961.1:863484-876941 GCA_013396935.1 Baryphthengus martii
GAGTTTGGCTTGTTTCAGCAAAATATGTAAATACATAGATTTTTATTGTAGCCTGCTCTTATTGATGCTTACAGATCTGTTAAAGGAATCCAGTGTTCCCTGCTGCTTGCAATGAGTGTACAAGCAAAGAAATTTATCTCTTCTAGAAGGTACTTAAAAACCTACTGGCTTGACAGAGTTATATGGCAAAGAAGCCAGAGGCATCTGCTTGAGGATGTTATAATATAAATATGTAAAATATATATATTTAAACTTGTGATGCAAGTATGGTTTTGTCAGTGGACCTCAGAAGAAAAACATGTTCAGTGTTCTTCTAGGTGAGTCTACTCTTATTCTGAGAATAGTGCAAACTGGATTAGCTATCACTGCCGAGTTTAGAAAGATGTCACCTGTATAAATGAACAACCCTTTTATCTGTGACATTGATGACACAACTTGTCTTATGTTTTCACTGTCATTTAAATGTCATATTCTTCTTCAGTTACATAGAAATCTGGTTTGGTGCAATAAAGATTATCAGGCTCCTGGGCAAAAAAATGAGGTATTAACTCTGCTAGAAAGTATTTCTGTCTACATTAGACATATAATTGTCTACTGTGGATTTAATCTGGCTTTCTTTGAAGCATCTGTGGCTCCATCCATGCAGGATTAGCTTGAATGCTTGTCAAAGAAGAGATGGCAATTGTTTTTTTTTGTTTGGTGTTTATTGTTTGGTTTTTTTAAATCAGAGTAGTGGATGTCTTTGATTAAGTGATTTAAGCATTCTAAGGATCCATAATAAAATATGAAATTCAGGCTACTTTGCAAGCCTCAGATCTTCATTCTGCTTTATAGGTGTTACCACAGGATCTCTGGTAGTGTAAACGCCATAAGTGACTTCAGATCCAATATTTAAATTTTTTCTCTCTTTCCTCCTACCCCTGCCCATGTATTTTTGCATACCTTGGCCAACTTCTTCTCTAACGTGAACAAGATTCATATCTGTTTCTGTGCAATGTGAGGTGTGTTTGGTTTTTTTGCTCCATGTTCTTTCACCTTTGCAGAAAGGCAGAGTTAGTGTCAGATATAACACATCACAAAAACGACTGTTCTCTTCTGGGCTTACTTGCCCTTTCTCTCTTGTCTCATGACTATTATTTCACCTGATTCTGTTCTTCAATGTTTGGCTTCACAAGTCATCACAGCCAGTGACCAGAAAGGCATAAAGGCATTACTACTTTTTTTCCCCCTCTGTGTTGTAAATAACTACAACAGTGAATGAAGAGTGCTGCAAAGTTTTAACATAGTGCTTATACAAAGCATGCGTTGAGTATAGCGAATGCAGGCAGGTCAGAACATTAAAAACCTGGATAACACAAGCCCAGGCCTTTAAAGATACTAATCTAGGAACTTAACTACTATCAAAGCGTGCACCTTCATACTTCATCATTGTTTTTAAGGTTTCTTGGGAAAGAAACTTCTCTTGTTTAATGTAGGAGGTGATTCACATTTAAAAACAAACTATATCATGTAAAAAAGTGCATTACTCACATTTTGTGACAACGTAAACCAATTTTAAAAAACCCAACTTGTTAAATGGATTTTCCAGACCATGCAAGACTTTTTGCATTTGAACCAAAGGAAAATCAATCACTGTAGCTGCCAGGGAAGATGTGATTTACAAACGTAGGCTACAGAGTGAGAATGAAAGAAAACATGGCTTTAAACTACGCAAAGACCCACTTTGCCAGTGCGGCCTGCTTTGTCATGGGAGGCATATCCACAAATTGCCATTTGAATCAAAACTCCATGTGGGAGATGAAATTGTTACACAAAAAGTTGTGGAAATAGACCTCAACATGGGAGGTTAAAAACAACCCACCTGCCAAAGTGTTTTGTTTCTGGATTATCTCATGGACTGAAATCACACAGACAGATGCTTTTAAACATGCTGAATGATCTGTTATAAGTAATTAGATCCGGTGGCGTCCCTGCCCTCAGATACAACAGCACACGTTTGGGTTAGGTGAGGATCTGGCTCATACCAAGGTCATCCTTCCTTCCTAATGCCCTGCTGTCTCCATACCATTTTTACAATTTTGAAACTGTTTCAGCTACCAGCTTCTGTCAGGCTTGTTGCCTCATTAGACTTTATGACCCTAGGAGTAGTGCCCTGAATTGCACCCTTCAGAAAACCAAGTTTTCCCCAAGTTCTGTGTTCTTCTACAGAGTTCTCATTCAAAATACTACTGCAGTTTCATTTTCTAAATCAAAGCACGAACGGCAGGCACTTTTCCAAATTATGGAGTCGAGCATGTCAGAAAATTCCTTGTTTTACAGGAGATAACCAGTAATCAACCCACTACACAAAGTATACAGCAAACAGAACTAGCAGGTCAAACTTCCAGCTCTATTTGTTACCTTTTACCGTACCCAACTGCAATCCCTGGAGTTATTTGAGATGAAGAGCTTCTCTGAATGCAGCATGCTATGTGATTTCCTTTATTCTTTGATATTGAACTGAAATTTTACAAGTCATTACTCCTTAGAGGGCTTTAATCTTGAAAGCGGAAGTCAGAAAGGCTTTATGTGTTGTATCTCAGAAAACAGTGGATATTTATGTACAGAAAAACCTTTCTTGCTTAAGTATTTTCTAAGTATTTTATGAACTGCTTCAACCTGATAGACTGAAAAGTTTATTAACGATAAATAACCCATGCACTAAACAATTTCTATCTACTGATGAACATAGTGCACACTAGGGCTTCTGTAGTAGTTTATTTGCATCAGGAAAAGCTCATGGCATGAGTTTCTCCTAAGGGAAATGGGAAAATGAGCGGGCCTTTTAGACTTCATATGGATATTTGGTTTTGTGGTTGCTGGTTGTTTTTTTTTGTTGTTCTAGAAGGATGGTTTTAAAAGGAAGTAATAATAGATGAACACTTACAGGCTTGCTGACAGTAAATGCGTAAAAAGGCAACACTTAAAGGACAGCCCTAATTTAAAACAATCAGTATTAAGCGTTCCTTGCAAAGAGCCAGACTTTCTAGCTCGCTAAGTTCACTTATGTCATTCAAAACTTAAATTGTCCATAAATGATTGCACTAGAACTGGCTCTTAGACTAGGTGCTCTCTGTACACATTTCACAATTACCTACTTTCTCTCTTATGTCAGGGCCAGGGTTGTGTGGAGCATGACTCCCACTCCTCATTACCTTCCATTTTCTTGCCACATGCAGACGGCAGTTAGCCTTGTGCCAAGTTCAAGAGGCAGTGGTCTGTTGAAGAGCACCGCCTCTCTTCTGTACCTAAACAAAATATGAAATGAAGCCGCTAATCTTGCCCTGCTCTGTTTGGTAGTTGACTAGAGATGCAGAACCTCATGCCTCTTGGGGAAGGCTCTTTGCAATAGAGTATGGGAACTGGATAGGTAATCGGGTTTTTGGTTTGGGGTGTTTTTTTTTTTTAAGATCAGAACCGTGTTATGCTTCATATGTTTTGATATCTGGCTGTTGTTTTGATGGTTAACATTTTACTGTGGATGATTTCAGTAGTGCAGCTTCTCACAACTGGAAAATATCACCATGTAGTACATCAGAAGCGAGAAGCCGTTACACCAGTCATTACCTGGATGTAATGTAAGGCTGCTGGAATATTAAATTTCTGCTGTTCCCTGACTAAATGGATGCCTTTTTAACCAGACTCGTGTGCACAATCAAAATGTTCTTGACACACTCCATCGCTGTTTTATGGATGTGATAGCTGGGACTTTGCAAAGTCTCCGAACACATGGAGGGATCTGAGCTGCACTGTATATCATCCTCTCCTTCCACCTGTTCATGCAACTGCATCTATTTTATTTTAATTAAAACCTAGCAGGTGTTTCATTAGGGTTGATCCAAGCAACAAGAATGCCAGTTTCTCAGCAAAACAAAGTAAGTCGCAACATCTTGTTCTCCTGTCAGCTGGTCCAAAAAGTGGTGTTTTTGTCTATAGCACAGACTACTTTGCTGCATGTCTAGAAATTGGTAGATTGCAGAGATTTTATTCATGACAGCTGGTTAATGCCTGATGACTAACTACCCATAACCATTAACAGAGCAGCAGAATGTTCACCTCTCTGCTGAATAGCCCCGGCAAAGCTTGTAGGCATACTGTTAGCTCTGTTAAACCAATCCTTCCCCACATCATTATTAAGCCTGATCTGAGAAATAAATAATTTAGGAGGCAATGCTGTGCTTGTGAGGTCTGAGGTCAGAAGTGCAGGCTTTGTGCCAATGCAGAGTGTTGCATGTGATGCGAGTGTGTTGAAGCACATCGGGCCATCTGCTGCACGCGGCTGCCTTTTCTTTTCAACCAGCAACGCTTGAGGCAGAAGAGCCCAATAAAGATGGTCCTGGGTTGCTCTAATACCTGCCTGACTCTTAAGTGAAAGGGCTCAGTGCTGATGTGTTGCATGTTGACAAAAAAAAGCAAACGATCCCTTTCAGGCCCCTTTAGCCAAACAAGAAGAAAGATGAGTAAATGAAGGATTTTGCATTTTGTTTCTTCACATGCATGTGTTCACGTCATAGGAAAGCACCTAGTACAAGTCTTGCAGACACAAGAAGTGTTTTCCACCTGCTATAGTCACTAACAGCTGCTAAAAGATAACGAGGGTGGGATGTTTTTTAAAGTCTTAAATGAAATGCATGAAAAGACTGTTTAGTACCTGCCTTTATTTAATATTTTGTCAGTTGGCTGTATTTTTTTAAAGCGTCCAGCAAAGTCAGGGAAAGTTTCAAGCAAGGCTAAGCATGACTTAGAAACAAGACTGGTTTCCAGCTGTCTTGTACTGTCTTTAACCATGTATACACTGGAGGAACATGGTGCCTGGCCATAATAAGAATATTTGCATATAAGACTACCCATTGGGACAGGTGAAGAAGAATCAGACCTAGAGATTTCTTATCTGAGATGTGAAGCAAATCAGTGAATTACTTGATATTCAAATGTAACAGAAAGGACTTACAAAAGTTGTTCAGATTCCCTCTGGATCTCTGTATGCTGGAAAAGGACTCTGAAACATCAACTGAAATTGAATTATAAGTTGAATACCACCTCTGCTGCTAGGGTTTCTATAATTCATGAATTCATGAAAATTCACTTCAGATACAGCATCTGGTTCTCATTAAACTTTTTTTATTAACCTGGTTTTCTGGTATGGTTGCTCAAAGGTCAAGTGACTTCTTTAAGGTCAAGTAAAAAGCAAATTCTTTGCTCTGGCTTCTGTCCCAGAAGACTGCTTTTGACATAGCAGGTATGTCAAGAGTATTTGCCAGATCTGGATTTTTTTTTTTTTTTTTCCAAAAATAAGCAATAGCAAAGCCTAGAGCACCATATCAGTACATCTCTGGACAGACTCACTACTGTGCCTAATGAACACACACTGGGGTTAGTCATCTCATACTGAATTCTGAAGTTTTATCCTTTGCTGCATTTGCCACATTTTTAAAGCCCCTATATAAATTGTTCCAGGAGCCGTGAATTTTAAAAAAATGGCCGTAAATTTTCTTTGGTGTCTGATGCAACACAAAAGGCTTCTGTGTCTACTCAAAAGTAATTACAGAAGTCAAGCTGATAGCCACACATAGCTGGAAAAGAGCATTAAGTGGGTTTTTGGAGCCAAACACTGCTAGCTAGTTGTTATCCTTCAGAGATTGTCCTAAAGTGGAACTTAAGCATCTGGGTATTTTTAATTTTGAATAAATTTGGTATCTAACTTGATTTTAATTTTTTTAGGGTGTTCAAGGTCTGTTTTCTCTGTCATAATAGGATATACTTTCAGAGATTTCTTCATTCCAAACTCTACTTTGATTCAACCAGTTCACATCCTCTTCTTAATTCTAAGTAATTACAAGTAGCTTCTGGATGTACTACACGATCCTGATTTGGAAAAAAATACATATCTTCCAGAAATGGACTCCCCTCCTCATTTTCATATTACACAGCTATGTAAATCTTTCTTTTCAGCCAATTGAATTTTGCAAACTAGAGGCTTAGATCTAAAGTCACTTAGTAGTGTGGAAACTCAGATTTGCAGGACCAAACGAGCACTTTCCACTGGTTTTCTGATGGAGTTGGAAGCAGTGAACAAACCTAATTGAGATGGTGGTGACAATCTGTCATTTTCATCAACTTTGGAGAATTATTTTGAAATCAAGGTTACTTTTCCCTCTTGTAAAATTCACTGTATAAAGGACAAGTCCTATTACTCCATTACAAATCTGAATTTTTGTTGTACGTCAATGAAGACGAAGTAGACCAAAAATCAGCACATGCCATTGAGGAATATCATCTATTTGCTGTACATTAAATGCTATTTTCTCCACTTACAAAGGGTGGATAGTGCTTTTTGCCAGTGTTTGATGGTGTTCCCGCTATTCCGTTGACTGCCTAACCATCAGCTTCTGGGATTCTGTCAGTGCAGCTTCTCTTTGGCTGCCAGTTGGAGTGATTCCTACCTAGGTGAAGTTGATAACTATCTAAGTTGACAACAGGCATTAGAAAATTTCGGAATTAGAGACAAGAGCGCTGTTTCTAGACGTTTAGAATATGGCAATACTAACAAACTAGTTTCCACACACAGTATTAAAGAATGAAGAAATAAGGCTCTGAGTTGGACAGGAAAATATTGGCTTGTAAGTACCAGAAGTGTTATGCACCAGTTGACAGCATTTCAGTTGAAAGAGATTATATGCTTATGTTGTCTCTTCTATTACAAAGAGTAGGATGAAGAATTTCAGGCAGATAGTCCTGTGTTGGGCACAATAGCTTGGTTGTGGCTATAGCACATGCTGTAAAAGGATGAGAAAGTTTCATCTGAAGGCAATGAGATAGAGAATGCACCGCTTTTCTTCATAGTGTGTTTCAAAGGTTAATCACCAATTCATAGTTGAACATTCTGAAAAATGACTGCATGTTGATTCATCTATTTCTGTCTGTACCAAATAAACAACTATTCCAAGGTTTAGGTGACCTTGCAAAATATCTAAACCACAATCTTTATTTGATATTTGCATCAGTTTCACCTTTGCCATCTCCATGAAGAGTAAGAGACAGAAAGAGAGAAAAAAAAAATCAAAACAAACCAGAAAATATTACTACAGCATATATTGTGGATATGTAAGGAAATAGAAATCTTTATTTCGAGTTAGGTTTTTTTTCTACAATGTATTCTGACACTGGCATTCTGAGGTACTAAGACTGTGAATTTTGAATTGCCTTTTTTCATATGCATATATGTATTCAGGAAACTGGAATCTGAGTGCCCTTGTGGACTCCCACCTTTCCAAGGAAAGCAGAATGGAAGGGATGAGAAGGAAAGAAGTTGTATCACACTGAAACAAGTACTCCTGTTTCCCTGACAAAGAGAGAATTTGATCAGAAGTGAGATGATTCTACTTAGGTTAGGATTCTTGCTGCTTACTTGTATGGGTAATCCACATCAGGCTATAGGAGAGATCTATAACCTCAAGACTTAAGTTCAATTCATTTTCAAGGATGGTCTCTCAGTCTGTGTCTGCAGACACAGTGCAGTGGTAAGGGCTGAATTAAAGGGACAGGAGCTGAGACATTTTAGTATTCCTAGTGTTTAGGATTGTTTGGGTCATGTAAAAGATGTCTTGTCTTTTGTCTTCTTGGCTTTATTTATCCTGGTTTTGAAAACCTTTGGGCATTTTAAGATGTCTTTCTCCTGAAGCTGGTTATAAGCCTGTGTGATTGATACTGTGCAATGAAGAAAATGAAAATATGATTTCATTTAACTTTAGACTGAGGACTTCAGCTTAACTGGAGACTGACTTGTGCAAGATTTAGTATACTGTAAAATAATATTATACATGTACGACTAGTAATTATAACACCTCGAACCTGATATGAAACATGAGGCGGGGGTTTTAAAAGCAGGGAAGTCAACCCCCCCACACATTTACATGACTAGATGACAGCAGATTGAAATTCTGTTCATTATTGACTGCAGTACTCTTTCAAATGGTCAGCATACACCTAAGAAAACAAGATACATACTGGAAAGTGGTGAGCTGCAGCTACTTGGATTCAGAGCAAGGTTATCAGAGCATAGACACTGAGCCAAGACAGTCCTGCTGAGAGAGGAACAAGGATTAGATTTTCATCAAAGTAAACATAGAGATAGTGAAGCTGTAATTCTGCAGTAGAGCTGTTCTTGACTGACCATGTGGATAGACTGTTTTATAAGTGTTCTAGGTGATTTTTCGCAAGAGAAAATGTATCTTTTTGAGGGGATAGAGAGAGAGTTGTCCTAAGGGTAACATTCAAGGGAAAGCAGAAGCACCACGAATGCTTGGATATTCCTACAATTTACACTTTGCAATCAAGATAAAAGCAAATGGTTGAAACAGACTTCCAGACATAGCCTTGACTATTTTCTTTGCTGTGTGTTCCATTCTTCAAGATTTCCCTCAGTTTTTCCTTCCTTCAAGTTGGGTGATTCTCTTTCTTTCTTCTTAGATGCATACACCTCAAGTACAACCTTGATTCAAGGGTATGGAATACTCAATAAGAGGCAAGGGGAACTGTAGAGAAATGGTATTTCTTGAGATCCTCTGGCACAGAAAAGAACTTGAATGTATTCTGTAAAGCTACTCAAGCAATGAGGCTGCTGTCCTGTAACAGTGAGAAGGATGTTTTAGTTTTTTGACCTAAGGATCAGTCACTGATATTGTTGCCACAGTAATGCTATTCAATATATTCAAAAAGTATTCTGCATGGGAAAGCATCTTGGTTTATATCCTCCTTGTTCTGCTATATGTGAAGCAGAGCTGTGTTTAGGATCACTGTATTCTTCCAGATATAAAAGTGGCAAGTGCAGCAGCCTCTCCTTCAGGCTCCGCTTTAGTTAAGGTTCCTGGAAGTTGCACTATCAGAGCAGATTGTAGGTCATATATCTATCAAGAGTGAAGATGCTTTTGTAAAATTCTGAGCAACCAAGCTGGGCATCTCACAAAGCAGGCTTTGCTCATAGGAATTTAGTTGCTTCTGTGTGGCACAAGCAAGCCCAGATGCATGATACCACAGTGCAAAATTTCACTCCAAGTGAAATGCCATCATTTTAAATAATGTTACAGAAGTCTTTTGAACTTTAAAAAGGTCTGGGACAACAAGGCTTTTCAGATGTGTACAAGCAGAATGTGTGACCTTCAGAAAGTCACAAGAGGTCATATAATCTCCCCTTTCCCCTGAGCTCCTCAGGTTTTACACCACCTGTTACAAACCTTTCCCAGTCATTCCCGCTCAGTGCAGCAGAGGTTCTCCCATAGTGTGTGTACACGGTGTCTGGGCCCACATTGGCCTTGAACCTTGAAATAGTAATAACAGATTGCAAACTCTGCTTCCTGATACCAGAGACAACTCAGTTCTTTTGCAAGTATTCTCTTTTATTTTTCTTCTTCAGAAAAAAAAAAAAAAGCCTAGCTAGAGCTTATGGATATTTGGAATGCAGATATTAATCAGATTACTTGATATTGTAATAAAAGCCAGCTGTCTGGAGTGTGTTTGCTATGTTGTGCTCTCTGCCAGCTGGGATCTGATGTGGTCAGTGCTGTCACACTCCTCTATTGACTGCTTGGAAAAAAACAACCTCTAGCCTCAGTACATTTGGAAGCACAAGGGAACATGGTTTACAAAGCAGCATTAGTGTGCAGAATAGGAATCAAACTCAGGATTGAATTATTCCCTTTTCTGCTCATTACTTCTTGCTCGCTGAGCAGCAAGAGAATACTTACAAACTGTTTTCATGAGTATGCGAGCAAGCAAGAGCTATGCCATGTGCTGGAGCCAGTAGTGAGCTTCTGGAAGTCTTTTGAGACCAGATGGTGGAATTTCTTCTGTCAAGTCAGCACAAAAGGCTTCCATAGTTTCAAGGATAATGCATTTGGGACAGCTCAGTCCACTGGGACCCACAGAGTTGCATTGTACTGAATAAAATAATGTAAATATTCCTAGAGGCAGAAGTGTTATGCCCAGAAGCCTTATGAAAGAGCTGGGACTTTCACAGACGTAGTAGCACACTATTATGTAAATTACTATTTTATTTGATAACTGAATAGTATGAAAACTGCCTGAAAGTTTATTGCTTGGAGCAGGGAGATCCTAAGAGCTACATTTGATGTCATTTAAATTCCAGTGATGCTGAATGGTATGGAAAATACCTGTCTATATTCTGAAAGGTGTGAGCTCCTCTGGTTGCCTCCTCTTTCCCCATGATTTCAAGCCCAGGCAAGATCTTTTCCCATAAAATTCAATGTTGAGCAGACAGGGGAGTGTTACAGACCTTTCAAAGGAATTTGATAACAACACAAGCGGCCTCCATGAAGAGCTAACTTCACCTTCCTCGGGAGGAAACTTAAAGCTGTGCTCTGTAAGAGGTGTTGTATGGAGGAAGCATGTTAATGAAGTCTGTTAACTGAAGCTCAGCAGGAGGAGAGCACTGCTAAAGCCAGGGGAACTGTCCTGGGGTTCTGGCAGGCATTGGGTCCCAGTCCCCATGTGCCTGCTGGCAGAAGGCAAAGAGCTCCTGGGAATTAGGCACACTCAATTTTTCCTGCAGCAGGTCTCCAAAGTGTAACTCTGGAACAGCAAGTGGAGGATCAGACCCCAAGTACCCACTTAGCTCCCTTCATGGGCGTATTGACAACTTGTAGACAGCTCTAATATTTTCCTATCCAGCATCCTAGCATTAAAAATTAGTCACTCGATTGCAAGCAGCACAGCCCTCACAAGGGCAGCCACACAGGAAGTTTTTTCTTCGTAACCCATATTACGAATATTTAAGGTTGAGAAACAGTCATGTCCTCACCTGGACCTTAGAAATCCTGCAGTTCCTGGAGCCTCTGGAAACTGCCTGGCTCTCCATTTTCCTTGGACAGGATTAATCTTTCTCTAACAGGTGAAAAATCGGTGCAATTGTCAAGTCTAGGACTCTGAGGATGGCTTTCCAAGCCCAGCTGGATGGTGCAAGCTGTTTGGTATGTGGACAGGAGGAGAATAGGGCCTATGGCTTAGCTTTTGCTGTTATGTTTCCACTCTGCAAGCTCAGTACCCCTAAAAGACCTCAGAGTTGGACCTTGGGACCTTGTGGTCAACTTTTTTCCCAGGAAGATGTCAATCTCCGGTGGCACAGATTAGCATCAGATTAGTTTCTGAACTTTGAAGTGGGAGCAATGTATTTTGTTTTCAGAACACCAGTGCTGGTAGATAATACATAGTTAAGGTTACCTTCAGCTAGAGAGCCTGACAGGGTCAACAGGAGTGACAAATGAGTGACCTGGAAATGCTGCCCTTGATTGTTCAGTATGGAAATAAGAGCTGCTCTGACCTTGAGTAACCAGAAGCACATTGTCTCCACACATACAGCGTGGAGATGATAAAAGAAGGTTTAAGAGGGAAGCACACAGTAATTTCTGAAGGAAAATATACATCAGATTCATGATTCATTGTGAGTTTACTTAATCTGTGGAAAAAGATGAGTGCCTATCAAAATCTTCAAAGGTACACACAAATGCAACAGTTTCCTGGTTCTTTCAGTTGCTGCCCAGATTCTGCTGTGCTCCCTGTGTCAGCAAATGGGAGGTTCAAAGCCAGCATTAAAAACAGTCTTCTGTCAAAACTCAGAGGCGAAGAGAGCAAGATCCTGTCCTATTCCCCTAGTTGCTTTTACAGTCATCTCCTCTTTCTACAGAAGAAGCAGCAAAGAAAGCCTTGAGTCTAGTGTATGAATGAGACTTGGTGTGAGGAAGCTGGGTTTTCTCAGGAGTCCAGTTTCAGTGCTCCTGTAGGAAGAACTGAGTTCAGTTTCCTGGTTATGTCCCATGTGAGAGGTTATGTGATTAGCAGGTCCAAAAGAGGAAACCTAGCAGCCATTTTCTTGGAAATAGCTTTATTTAAACCTCATATCTTTTTCAGCATGCCCCAGATGCATACAACCATACAGCTGGGGACTGTATGAAATATGTACTCTTTCCATTCTCCTGTAGTTTTTCCTGCTTGCTTAGCATATGGAAGCACTACATATGCTTGCCAATGAAGAACTCCCCTGGAAGAACTCATTTAACAGGGGATGAAAATGTGATAAATGTTTTATAATCAAGGTCCCATAAGCAAAAGTGAGTGTGAGACAGCTCTTATCCATCTGAGTGGGAACTGGCTGGAAGTTTTATTAGTCACTTGGCACTGGATTTCCCTGGGTTTTGATGTGAGCGGACTTCTTTTAGTAGGCTCATTTTTTACAGGCATTCATCTCTGCTGCAGCTGTTTCTGCTGTAATTTATACAGATGCTATCATTCAGAAGCAGTCTTGTCCCCAAAACTTTTGATGTTAAAATCTTTTTGTTATTGTTGTATTCCAAATTAGAGAATCTATTTCTGCAAATACAGGTGAGTCATACAGTTTCACTTACCTGCATGCTGATGCTAAGGAGCCTCATCTAATTAAAAAGCTGTTATCAAAAGTCTCTTCATCCCACAGACAGCAGATAAAGTTTACCATCTTTATTTCTAAACTGGGGTTTAATGAATATAATTTTACTGATGAGGGGTTTCTGTTTGATTCCCTGTGTGAACTGCACATATAATCTACTGGAGGACAAAATGAGCTTGCAGCGACAGTCAAGTAATTTCTCATAGTGGGGCAAGCCAGTATCTTTTAAATCAATTTGTTACTCTATTAATTACTACAACATATTTATCTGCAACATAATAACTGGAGTGACAGTGCTCATTAACAGCTAGGAATTTGTAAGTACAGTGGAAAGACCATAAATGAGAACTGTGAGGAACACTAATGGGAGAGAGGGGATTGGTTATTCAATTATGTGCAGTAAGGACTTTCAGTGTCCAGGTACCTGGCTGCTAATACTAACATCTGGCAGCAGCCATCGCGCTGTATCAGCTCACAGAGCATCTATGGAGGCCTCACGCCAGTGATATATCAAGGAGGCTAACCCAGCACAGGCTTTAAATTTGCCTTCTCATCCAAAGATGATCATCAGTAATGAATACATTTTCCTGCTTACAGAGAAGAAAAGTATGTAAACAGACATGCAGCAGCTGATGAGGGCTGTTTGTGCCAGTATGTGTGTTGAGCTGTGCTCACATTCAGAGATGGGCTGCAGGGGAGAATGAGTTGCCTATGGAGATGGGGTAGACTTATTGCTCTGGCCTCAGGAGAAGGCTCGAGGTGCTGTTATGTTGCGATAACTAGATGCAAACTTGTCCTGGAACACAACATGAGCAGAAATAGCAGAATTTATTTTTTCACTAGAAGAAACACGAGGCTTGTAGAAAGATGTTTTCTCCATGATATTTGGAGAGCGGAACTCTCATCCAGGCCTACTAGTCCCACTGTAATTCTAGGAAAGGCTTTCATTTTGGAAAATGTGTTAAGTTTGGGGGGGGGGGGG